>CAUYQG010015993.1:0-27929 GCA_963574415.1 Tarsius wallacei
AAAAAAAAAAAAAGTACAGATTCCTGGCCTCACCCCATCCCTCCTGCTAGAGTGAGCCCAGCAGTGTGAGCTTTAACAAGTCCTCTGCAAATTCTGGGTTGGAGTCTGAGCAGCATCACATGAAGTGATAGGCCCCAGCCTCCTTGTAATGTAAGCTCATTTGCAGCTAGATCATTGTGTTATTATTATTATTCATTTTTTTTTAGTTGGAGTCTCACTCTGTCGCTCAGGCTGGAGTGTAGCAGCAACCTCATGGCCCCTACAGCCTCAACCTGCTGGACTCAGGCGATCCTTCCACCTCAGCCTTCTAAGTAGCTGGTTCTACAGGCGTGTGCCACCACGCCTGGCGAATTTTTTGTTTTATTGTAGAGATGAGGTCTCACCAAGTTGCCCAGGCTGGTCTCGAACCCCTGAGCTCAGGCAATTCTCTTGCCTCCGACTCCCGAAGTGCTGGGATTAGAGGCATGAGCCACCGCACCCAGCCCATTGTGATCTTTAGCAAATAAATATGATAATCACTTATAGATTAAAGACGTCTCCATTTTGCAGGAGTTCAGCTACAAAATCAATAGTGGGCAGCACTGTAAAGAGACTGATTTCTTTTGCTGTAACATTTTAAGTGTTTCATGAAGCTGGTGCCTGATAGAACAGACATTCTGCTTTTGAGACCATCCCCTGGGATAAAAGGACAAAGATACTACAGTTTGGAACCACTCAAAGGAACTTATTTTTTAAATTATTTTTAATTTCATTTAGACCTGGAGTGTTGCTCTGTTGCCCAGGTTGGAGTGCAGTGGTGTGATCATAGCTCACGGCAGCTTTAAATTCCTAGGCTCAAGCGATCCTCCTGCCTTAGCCTCCAGAGTAGCTGGGGCTACAAGTGAATACCACCATACCTGGATAATTCAAAGAAATTTTTTACATTTGTATACCTAACCCTGAATTGTACCCCACATCTTTAAAATTAAAAAAAAATTTTTTTTTAAGAATTTTTTTTTGTAGAGACATGGTCTTGCTAAGTTGTCCATACTGGTCTCGAACTCCTGACCTCAACTGATCCTCCTGCCTTGGCCTTCAAAAGTGCTGGGATTACAGGTGTGAACCACGGTACCTGGCCTGCTCAAAGGAACTTTGACCTCCAAGTTTGTACTTAAAGAAGAACCCACTGTAAACAGAATCCTCCTTGCCCTGTCCAACACTCCCAAGTGCAAGGTGCACAAGAGCACCTCTCCCTAATCAATATCCCAGACCGGAGGTGGACAGAGGCCCAGAAAACTTTCCATAATCTTTCTGGCAATGGGATTAAGATAAGCGAAATGGGGTTGGGCTCAGTGGCTCAGCCTGTAATCCCAGCACTTTGAGTGGACTACCTGAGCCCACAGGTTTGAGACCAGCCTGGGCAACTTGGTGAGATCTCATCTCTACAATAAATCAAAAATTAGCCCGGTGTGGTAGCACACACCTATAGTTCTGGTTACTTGGAAGGCTGAGGCGGAAGGATGACCGGAGTCCCCCAGCAGGTGGACCCTGGGTTGGCCGTGAGTGTGCCACTGCACTCCGGCCTGGATGACAGAGTGAGACTCCAACTCAAAAAAATAAAAAATAACCAGAATGGGAGGAAACAAAGAAAACTGCTTGAGAGCAAAGAGGTAGGTATGCTGCACGCATTTTTGCACAGCAAATTCGCTCACTAGGCTACTGGAAAGAATTGCGGGGCGGGGGGAGTAGAGGGCAGAGAAAAAGGCTGCAGAATTGGTTGGGCCAGACCTCATGTGTGGCCCAGGTGTATCTGCCTCTAGTGCCAATCACAGTTCTAAGCATTGAACCTATCAGTTGTTTCAAAGCTAGATTTGCTCAGCATACAGTGGGTAAAAAAAACATGGTTACTTTTAATCTTTGCATTTAACACTATCTTTTCTGAAGCCAATGGAGAGGAGGAAAGGGAATGTTTTCCCCTTTTAATGAAAGAAAAGGGAAGAGATACTTCAGGACACATTTAGCAGGACAAGAGAATTTTATGGAACCACCCAAGGCTGGTAAAATATTTTTTTGTTTGTTTGTTTGTTTTTGTTTTTTGGTTTTTTTTGAGTTGGAGTCTCACTCTGTCGCCCAGACTGGAGTGCAGTGGCCGCTCCCGGCCACTGCAGCCTCAACCTGCTGGGCTCCGACGATCCTTCCGCCTCAGCCTTCCTAGTAGCCAGAATTACAGGCACGCGCTACCATGCCCGGCTGATTTTTTGATTTATTGTAGAGATGAGGTCTCACCAAGTTGCCCAGGCGGGTCTCGAACCGGCGGGCTCAGGCAATCCACTCACCTCAGCCTCCCAAAGCGCGGGATTACAGGCTGAGCCACCGAGCCCAGCTAGGCTGGTAAAATATTTTAAGTAAAATAGTAATCCAAATTTTTTTAAAAAGTCTCTCAGGGAAGAGATGAATTAAAATCCACGCTACAATTATGCTAGACAAATCGGCATGCTCAACATGAGCCTTTAGGTAATTAATAAAGTCTCTCCAACTAAATGAGCTACTTCTAAAGTCAGAGTTAAAGATACTCTACACCCAGCAGGGAAAACAGCCCAGCAAAGCAGGGGGCTGACAGGTCCCTCAGGAAACCACTTGCAAAGCATCATCATTTCTAAAGTCCCAGTTCTCCTTTGTCCTAACTGGGCCATTATATTTCAAGAAAAACACCCGCCAAGCCTTCTCTTTTCTCAACTCCCAAAAATACGTTCACTAGGAAAACCCAATCATCGAAATTTAAATAAAATACCTCTAAAAGACAGTAAAGTTGTTCAAGACAGAGCAGCTAAAGTTTCCCATAATCCAGTCTAAGCCATGACCACTGAACTAAGTCTCTATAAAAATGCCTCACCGCACAACAAAAAGGGGGCAAATAGAAAGTTACCAAATAATTGTGGTAAAGACATCTCCTGTGTTCCTCCTTTCCTTTCCCATCATAACAGACTATTTTTTCTGACATGACGATTAGCAGTAACCAGGATCAGATTTCATCTTCGTGGTAATTATTACATCATTATCTTACTTCTGTCTCCCAATTCTCACTTCCTCTGATTCCTCTACAAATCTATATACTGTACATGTATACATGTATGCTTATATACACATGTGTCTACATCTATGTAGAGTGTTTATGTGTGTGCTTGTGTTTGTGTGTGTGTGTATATGTGTGTGTACATATATACACAAACTAGAGAGAGACAGAGAAAAAGGAAGGAAGGTGAGGAGGAGTAGAAAACTTATAAAATCTGTAAAGAAACTTAAAGATTAAAAAAAAAACACTTCAGAAGAAGCACAAAAATGCTCCAGAAGGAAATTCAACAAATCCTTAACATTTGCAAAGAATACTGACAAAAGAAAGCCCCAGATTCCCAAATCCTGCTACAATATCGCTTTAGGCAGGACAGTGAAGGGGTGGAGCCATGGCAGGAAGTTTTTAAGCTATAAGGGCTTTATAATTTCCAGAAAAGTATGTGGCCATGAGACCAATGCCACAGGGTTCTCCGATTCCTACTCTTCCAGCGTCCTAAACATGGTTACAGGAATGACCTGACCTAACCTTGGGAATTATTCTGGTCCTGGCTGAAACCATGAACACTGGCTAGAACAAAAGAAAGGATGCCCACAAATCAATTACTGTAATGGTATGGGAAGCTTTCTGATGAGGAGAGATTTAAGAGGAATATAGAAAATAATTAATTAGTCAAAGACACAATAAAAAAATAACACAAATATATACATTAGACATAGGGCCAAAATGGGCTGAGCCTTTGTAAATATCCTTTTGATATTTAGGCAAAAAAAGAGAAATATTTCCAAGTACCATTCAGAGCAAAATTCAAGTTGGCTACAACCCAAGAAAAATGGCCAATGTTAACATGAGACAAAAGTCAAAACAGCACCATTTCCTAGCTTCTTTTTTCTGACCTTTCAAGTGGAGAAGGTACAGAAAATAAAATTCCTTAAGAGAATAGAGAAGTCTAACAAGAAAGAATCAAACAGAAACACCTGGTCATGCTAATTGCATTCAGATCCGAAACCCCCATTATCCCAAACACTAAAAGATCATTCAGTGTTATTATGGAAAAATTGCCAACACTTATTAAAAAAGAAACAGGGCAAACAGAAAACTACACTAAAGGCCTGGTAACAGGTCTTGATATTTGCAAACATCTTAGAAACTAACTACTGATAAAAGGCTTACTTCAAATTCTTAGATGACTTACTCAACAGATTTATTATAAGCCTTCCAAAATGAAAAGATTTTGTCCAGCTAACCTCAGTTCACCAGGAATAAAGCAAAATGCCTAACTTCATTTTCTTTATAGATGGCTTCTCTAGCCTAGTAAACCAGGACATTGCCTTGGATGATATATTTCAATTTTCTCAAGGTATTTGTCCAGAGTTTCTCAGAACATTCTTATGAATATAAGACAGAGAAATGAGGGTACAGTTGGGTGAACTAAACTCTGGTTGCACAAACATTCTGAAAAATCTTGACAATCAATTCTAAGTGAAGTCTCTAGGGTCATGTCTTAAAAAAAACCATTTGGAAGGTGATGCCATTTTGTCTCTTAAATTGTCAGTTTTTAAAAATGAAAACACTAGCTGGAATATAAATTGTTCGAATCTTCTCAGAAGACAGTATGTATGTATCATACCTCTGATCAGAAACTTCATTTCAAGGAATTTTCTTCCAAAGGAAATAGTCAGATAGACGCAAGAATGTACAAGGCTCTTCACTGTTACGTTATAATAGGAAACACACACATACACACACAGACATACACACTTAAGCACTTAATGAAAGGGGAATGGTTAATAATGGTGCATCTATAAAGTGCAAGATTAACTGACACTTAAAATGAAGTACATAAGATTTTTTAATAACAAAGAAATGCTCACTCTAGAAAATTACGTGGGGAAGAAAGCAGGATGCACAACAGAACACACAGCATGAACCCCGTTTTGTAAAAATGTGTGTAAACCTGTGCACATGCATAAAAGAGACAGAAAAAAAAAGAATCTCCCAAGGTTAGCCATTTTCTCTGGGTGGTAAGATAAGGGGTATTTTTTTTTTAGACTCTGGGATTGTTCAGTTTTTAAATAATGACATGTATTAATTTTAAAATCATGAATGTTATTTAGAATATATATTTTTACGATTGCTTTTCAAAAACCATAAAAAGGAGTTTCAAGTATCCAAGTAGAAGCTGAAGGCTACCACTTAGGGTTGCAGTAGAAATGCAGAAGGGAGGATTCCTACACCAGAAGGAAAAGGGATAGCAGCTGGTGCTTGTCAAGACCACTTCCAGTCTAGCAGCCAGTCCAGGCCTTCATAGGACCATTATGTTCACACTAGATTAGTATGTTCCATGTCCCTGTTTGAGTCTCAAACCAAAAGCAAAATTCATGTAATGTCCAGGGAAGGGGAAGCAACTGATCTTCCCCAAGTCCTCCCTCATCAAAGTTCATCTTTTTAAATGAACTAATTTTCAGGTGCCCTAGAAACAACCCATCCTTCACTGCAGATACCCTCTGATTCTATTCCATACAGGCAATAAGAGAAAAAAATACCCCCCCCCTTTGACTTCTCAATATAAAATGAGTCCCAGAGAAATTCAAAGATCTTCCTCAATAAATCTACCCAAACCATTTTTATTCTAGAGAGAGAGAAAAAAAAAAAAGAAGACTGATGACTAGTTTAAGGCTTTTTCTTTAACTCAATAACATATGCCTTCTTTGGAACTAAATCTAATAACCTGGGCTTCCCTCTGGGGTTGAATGGGAAATAAATCAAAGTAATTATTTCTGGAAAGTAGCTAATGTGCAAATATATTTTCGCCCACAATAAAATTCCCCAACACATATACAAGTACATAGGCAAGCACATACACACCACACACACACTTCCATTGAAATGGGCCGATCCAATATTATAAAGCTTAGAATCAAAGGAGAAATTGACCTATATGCTTTTCTACACTTCCTCAACTATGCTTTGATTTTTTTCTGACCTGAGCTCCAACAACTTCTATCAGTTTATATCAGTCTGGTTTAATGTAGAGCCTAGAGAAAGGAGGTTTACATTTGTTCTTACTTTATCACAAAAAAGAAAACACTCCTTTTTAAGAGGCCATTGAAATATGTACTTTGTCTAATATCCTAAACCTAAGAGTTTTGCACACCGGTACCTGACTCCCTTACTAGCAAATGAACAGAAGGAGGCTGTAGACAGAGGGGGTACGTGGATGTGAGAAGAACAAACTCAAGGAATTTTCCTATTCTCTTACTAAACAGCAGTAATCACCAAAAACCTCTGGTCACCAAAATGTCTTTGTGTTTTTCCCCACACAGCAAACAAGCAATCAGTTCTGTAGCAGACACCAGCTGGACGTCCTCCAATTTAATTCTGACACCACTACCTGGAGATAGTGTTAGATCCCACTGGTTGAGGGCTCAGTCCCACAAGACTGTCCCCGACTTCCAATGCCGATTCCCAGCCCCAGGTTGCTTTACTTGTGCTTCTGACCCACTGGCTGTAAATCAGTGTTCCTCCTTAGGTTTGATTCATGTGCTAGAGTGGCTCACAGAACTGAGAGAAACACTGACTTACATTTACCAGCTTATTCTAAAGGATATTAGAAAGGATACATCTGAAGAGATGCACAGGGCAAGGTACAGAAGAAGGGGCACAGTGTTTCCCTGCCCTCCCTAAGTGTGCCACCCTTCAGTAATCTCCTGTGTTCAACTACCCAGAAACTTTTTTTTTTCATTTCACAAATATTTTTTGAACACTTTCAATCTATACTTAGTATATATAACATGTTTTCTTCTGTAACATATTTTACATATTTGTACGTTGATCACACATTTAGATAAGCACAGTTTGTAGCCAGAGTACTTGAGGCTCATTGTTGACTATGTTTAACTTTATACTAGACAGTTTGTGCTAACACTGCAGAGGAGAGGATGTTATAAGCTTGAAACAAAGGTTTGATTAAGAAAAAAAAAATGAGCCAGGCTCGGTGGCTCAGCCTGTAATCCCGCGCCTTGGGAGGTTGAGGTGAGTAGATTGCCTGAGCCCGCAGGTTCGAGACCCGCCTGGGCAACTTGGCGAGACCTCATCTCTACAATAAATTAAAAAATCAGCTGGGCGTGGTAGCACGTGCCTGTAATTCCGGCTACTCGGAAGGCTGAGGCGGAAGGATCGCCGGAGACCAGCAGATCGAGGCTGCAGTGGCCTCTGCAGCCACTGCACTCCAGTCTGGGTGACGGAGTTTGACTCCAACTAAAAAAAAAAAAAAAAAGAAAAAAAAAATGGGCCATTGCTTTGTTAAACTCTATCTAGTGTGTCTATGTGGCTTTTTGAGCTATGTTTCTTAGCTTTGGCCCCCTCCCCTACCTTGAGGAAGTGAATCTCCTCTCTCTTGCTCCAGATTGCTTTCTAAATAAACTATATTTTCCAATCTAAAAAAAAAAAAAAGAAAAAGAAAAGATATGATTTTTGCTTCTTGTTAAAAAAGCACATGGTATATCATTACAAAGCTAATTTTTTAAGGATGCATGTGCATAATTTAATTCATCAAGACCCACAAAAATTCCAGTTGAAACAAAATTTCATTGAACTTGACCACATTTTTCTATATCCCCAACTTACTGTAATAGGAGTTCCTTGTTAACCAGAATATTTAGAGTATTTACTTTTTCTTTCTTTCTTTTTTAACATTCAGTTCACCAGCAAGAAATATCCAGAAGCTTTCTGAACCCTGATCTTTTGGGGTTTTATAAAAGCTTCATGACAGGGCATAATTGACTAAAGCATTGGCTACTGGTGATCAATTTACTCTTCAGCTCTCTCTCTTCCCTGGAGGGCAGGTGGTGGGAGGGAAAGACCCAATCTTCCAATCCTGCCTTGGTCTTAGGGTGACCAGCCCTGATTCTAAAGCTACCCAGGAGCTCCAGACATCAGTCAATTCATTAGCATATAGAAAGACACATCACTTTGAAGATTCCAAGGATTTTAGGAATTATATGCCAGGAAACAGGATGAAGACCAAATATATACTTCACAAGCTCATAGGTGGAATGAACCCAGCTGGTTTCAGAACAAAGTTCAGGTATGTACATTCAGCACAAGACCATGATCTTGTATCCTTGACAAGCCAAAAGTGAAAAGTCTAGTCCATCTGTCTGGTTGTCGGGCATTCAGGCAAAGATACCAATCTGGACCTGAATCCCGGCTCAACTATTAGAGATGGATGCCCCATGAACAAAAGAAACTATTTTCCAAAATCTGCACACAAGGCCTCAAAATTGCACAATTCCGTCCAAAATCTCAGTGAAGACAGTCTTCTTGGACTATCTTTGAGCATGGGTATAACAAAAGATGTAGAAAACTTACTCAAATCATTGCTTTCTTCCAAGATCTTTCATCAGCCAAATCCTCCTCCCTAAGCTCCTTTGCTTTTGATAGGTTGTGATATTTGCAGATTTTATAATAAGAAAATGCATTATTTGATCTTGAACGTGTTTGCCACGGCCTCAATCACATTTCTGGAAATGCAGAATTGCAGGTTAATTATGCAAAGGGCAGACCCAGCTTTGTGTAGTCTATTGTTTATAAGCCTGTTCCTGGCTTTAGTTACTCATGATATTGGGAATAGCAACCTAATCCAGACCTGCAGCTGTGCCCACACAGCGAAGGGTACCTGGGGAATACTGCAGGCTTCGTGTGCATATAAAATAGGTGAGTTTACCATTCCCTACATATGTTCCTCATTCTTCCCTGCATTTATGGCTGGCAGCATTTCCAATGAGAGCAGTCACTCCATGAGACAATCAAGATTACAGATCAGTGACAAACAGCAACCCCACCACACTTGGAGACCGACAGGCATCCAGTTTAATGCACACACCCTTGCCAACAAACCAGCTTGCTCTCTCATTCACAAGATATGCTGGCCTAGGACACACTAATGGCTATTTAACTCACAGTTTTGTTCCCTCCTATTAAAGAAAGAGTACCCCACATATCAAGCACAGGGTCTAAAGGAATACACGAAGAGGTATGCATAGATTCATGCACAAGCCATAAATGTCATCGCAGTTCAAAGCAGCAAAAGCTGGAATAACTCAGATTTCCTAATAGATTGTTAAATAAATTATGGCATAGCCAACAGCAAAACTCCATGAGATCATTAAAAAGAATGGGTTAGATATAAAGGCAGAAGATTTTTAAATGTCCTTGCTTTTGTGTTAGGAGAAAGAAGCAGGTTCCAGAACAATATGCACAGAAAGATCCAATTTTCATTTACACCTAGTCATGTGTAAATATGTGTATACATTTAAAGCATATGGGTGTGTAGCACATTTCATTTGCAAAGAAAGTATTCTGGAAGCACATGTGCCAAACTGCTCACAGTGATTATCTTTAATGGGAAAGGGAGGAAGGGATGAGGGCAAGTATGAACGAGAGAAAATGTTCACTTTAAATTTTGTATTAATTTAAATGTATGTGTTTTACAAATATGCACCACCATTACAATCTGTAAGATGAATAAAAATATTTTCATTTTTTAAAGGAGACATAGGGCCTTACATATTCACAAGAATGGCAGACCTCTCTTATAACAAACCATCTGAGCTCTCCAGTGTTAATTATGCAACCAGATCACTTCACCCCCAGGCTTAATAACTTGTTCATGGTTTCCCGCTGCTCTTACAATCAAAACTTCCTCCCCTAGCTCCCAAGGCCGCAGCTGCCTCCCCACTTTTGCCCTCACTAACTGGGTCCAGCCATAGGAATCTACTTTTGTGACTTTCAAACACACCACACTGGTGCCAGCTTAGGTCTTTTGTTGCAGCGGCCCCCCTGTCCAGGGGTACTTTTTCTCAAAGGATCTTCCTTCCTGAAGTGTCACCTCTGCACGGCAACCTTCCTTGACACCACCTTCAGAGCAGTCCTCCTGCCATGCTCTGTCGCATAGCCCTGGTTTATTTTCTTGACAGCTCTTACTGCTCTTTGAATTTACTGTACTGCCCACGTTCTCCTTTAAGTCCACAAGAGCAGGCAGATTTGGTGCCTCAAAAAGCACCAGGGGCCGGGCTCGGTGGCTCAACTGCAATCCCAGCACTTTGGGAGGCAGAGATGAGAGGATTGCCTGAGCCTATGGGTTCGAGACCTGCCTGGGCAACATGGTGAGACCTCATCTCCACAATAAAATAAAAAAATTAGCCGGGTGTGATAGCACGCACCTGTAGTTCCAGCTACTTGGAAGGCTGAGGCAGAAGGATCGCCAAAGCTCAGCAGGTTGACACTGGGGTGGGTGGCCACTGCACTCCAGTCTGGACAACGAGTGAGACTTCAACTCAAAATAAATAAATAAATAAATAAATAAAATAAAAATAAAAAATAAGAAGCCCCAGGCACAGGGTCAGGTATTAGAAAATGCATCTCTTGATAGCAATCTGACCAGTATTATTGGACTTTGTCAAAACAAATTATACTTTCTCACATATGAAAAAAATACACGCCACATTGACAGACACCTATCCAACCAGAAATTGATGGTTAAATCCTCACTCGCCATTCCAGAAATGCAGATGATTCCTAGAATTTAAAAGAAGGATGGAGCTGAGATTCACTGGCATATCATAGAAGTCCTTCGAGATGGATGTATCCATGAATCTTTACTTTGCTTGGAATCTCTCTATGACCACCTTTCCTGAGTTGTCAACCCAAACAGCAAACATTTGGTCTTAACCAAAGCTAACAAAATATCTTGCTCAATACAGGGGTAAAGGTAAGGGAGAGTAGTAATGAGACACAGGGGCCTAAATGTGTCATTTTCCAAACTTCCACTTGTTCTCTCAGATGAGACTTGTCAACAGATACCTCACACCACTACTGTTTTTTTGAAGGTTACTCGATTTCAGACTCCAACACATGACTTCATATTCTGGAAGAATAACATCAGTAATAACCTGGTTCTTCTAAGATCTCAGCCTCAATCACCTTGGAAGAGAAGGAGAATTTGAACTTGGATTTAAAAAACCATCAGATAAGATTAGTACGCTGTTGGTTTATAGGTACCTTGCACACCATTGATATATCAAGCACACCAGTTTTCTCATTAAAAACACATGTACAAAAAGAACAAAGATTTTCTTGGCTGAAAATGCCAATGAATAAATCTTGGTGGGTGCTAACACCCACACTTAACAATCCCTTGTAGCAACAAACACAATAGCAAGCAGAGAAACAGCAATTTGCCTGCTCTGTCACCAAAAGAAAGCTATGGAAAGGAAGGGTTTTTAGCTTTACCATTTAAAGCATTGAGTGACCCTCCTGTCCAAATACTCAAGTCCTTTCAGAGATTTTCTCCTCTAGTGGGTTCTAGTTAAGAGTTTAAATTAAGAAGGGAGGGGCAAGTGGAAATTATCAATCAAAGGGCAAAAGGTTTCAGTTACATAAGATGAATAAGCAAGCTCTACAGATTTGCTGGACAACATAATGCCTATAGTTAACAACACTACATTGTATACTTCATTTATTAAAAGGTTAGATCTCATGCTAAGTATTTGTACCACAATAAAATAAGATTTTATTTTAAGAATATATATGTAACTTTTATATGTATAAGTATCTTATACATTTACTTCAAATATTTCATATTATGTATATATGTACGTATATATAGTTAGAGAGAGAGAACACACTCATACATGTACTTTTCAAGTCTCAGAACAAAGTTTATTTTAATCCTTGTTCTAAGGCAGGTAAGATGGGAAATTTCAACCTTAACCTAACCAATGAGGAGATGGAAACAAAGTGTAGTTACATTTTGTATAGTCAAAAGAGATCTAAAATACATATTTTTTTGTCTCTGAAATTAGAAAAACAACTTCCTTCCAGGGTATAGGTAAAATGAAAAGAGAGACTTCCTACTCCCCAACTTCTTCAGGGCTCCCCCTTCCAGCTTGTTGGAAATCTGTGAGACATCCCTGAGGGTTGACTGAAGTTTAGGGTTGTTCACAGCTGTTCTCTCCCTTCTCTTTCCTTCTGAGTCCGTAGACACATCTGTTATCAGCACACAGTGAATCCAAGGGGCTTCCCACCTGAACAGGACATACACAGCACACCTGGAAATGAAGGCAACTCCAGGCTCCAGAGTCTGGCAGGGCATGGGGCAAATCCTTGCTCTACCAACATGATCCTAGCTCCACAAATCTGAGCAAGTCACTGGGTGCCTCTAAACCTTCAATTCCTTCCTATAAAATTAGAATAGAAAACTTTATCTCAGAGGATTGTTCAAAGGATTAAATGAAACAAATAATAAAAACTACTTATCACAGTATCCAAAGCATAGAAGAAAATCAGTAAGCAAGACTGTCCTTAGAGTTAAACTTTTAGGTCAAAAACTATCACATCAGAACAGAAACTATACAAAAATTCCTTAGCTCCCAGGCCACGGTTCCCTGCCAGACTGTTAAGAGTCACAACTCTGTGTCTAGGGCCTATAGGCACTTAGCAAATACAAAATTAAAACAGAATAGGAAGCCTTAATTATTAGCAGATGGTGATAGTATCAACTTAACCAAAGAAAAAGCTCGTAAATCCGAAAGGGGGTTGGTCAGTTGGAAAACATAACCAAGGTGGTTATAAGGGCAAATAGGAGAGATCACTCCAAAAAGTGTTGCCCAAAGGAGTAGCAATCTTGGCCAGTGTTCTGGTCTCAAATGTGGTCCCTTTTAGTCCCAAACGGCATCACTAATATACAAACTGATATATCAGGCTCTCAGAGGCTAATGCTGCTAAATATTGTATTCACCAAACCCCTGCTTGTTCGAAGGCCCAGGATTCCTGTGTGCATCTACCTACAGGGAGAAAAATGGAATAAACCACAAGGACATTGTCATAGTTCAGGCTGCTATAGCAAAATACCATAGACTGGGTGGATTAAACAACAGTTATTTGCTAACAGTTCTGGAGGCTATAATACCAGCATGGTCAGACTCTGGTGAGGGTCCTCTTCCTGGCTTGCAGACTGCCTTCTCATGATGTTCTCATATGGTAGAGACAGCAAGCTCTGGGGTCTCTTCCTCTTCTTACAATGGCATCAATCCCATCACAGGGGCTCCACTCTCACGACCTCATGTAACTCTAACCACTTCCCAAAGAGCCCACCCCTCCTAAAACCATCATAGTGGGAAACAGAACTTCAACATATGAATTTGGGAAGACACAAACATTCAGTACATAATAGACATCCAGACAAGGTCTTATAATAATGGAGATACTTTGCATCTGCTAATAAATTGGTATCCTTTTTTTGCATGTCAGTTCTGTAGGCTTGATTAATCCGAGTTCCCTCACTTTGTGCCATTAAAATCAAAACTTAGCCTGTGAGCCCAAAAGCCAGACTCAGCAGAGTCGTAAAGAGGCCATGAGAACAAAGGCCAGTGAGGTGGAGGACCTCTCAAAAGCGCTCTACAGGTAATGGCATGCTACTTTAATAGCACAGATAACAGAACTTCTAAAAAGTCTGTGGGAATCAAGACCAAAGACCAGACAAAAGAAGAGAAAGTTGTTTTTTCAAAAGCAAAAAAGTCTTCAACTATAAATCAAAACCACATTGAGATACAACCCACTAGAATGACCAGAATAAAAAAGACAGATAATAATAAGTATTGGCAAGGATGTGAAGAAACTGGAGCCCTCATGCACTGCTGGTGGGAATGTAAAATGGTATAACCACTTTGGAAAACATTGACAATTCCTCAAATGTCAACAATAGAGTTACCACATAATCCAATGCCATGGTCTAAATGTTTGTGTCCCCCACTCCTCAAATTCATATGTTGAAATCCTCACACTCAAGGTTATGGTGTTAGAAGGAAGGACCATGGGGACAGAGTCTTCATGAATGGGATTAATGTCCTCATAAGAGGTCCCAGAGATAGCTGGGCTCGGTGGCTCAGCCTGTAATCCCGCACCTTGGGAGGCTGAGGTAAGTGGATTGCCTGAGCCCGCGGGTTTCAGACCCGCCTGGGCAACTTGGCGAGCCCTCATCTCTACAATAAATCAAAAACTTAGCCGGGCATGGTAGCGTGCGCCTGTAGTTCCGGCTACTTGGAAGGCTGAGATAGAAGGATCGCCAGAGCCCAGCAGGTCAAGGCTGCGGTGGCCGGGAGGGGCCACTGCACTCCAGTCTGGGTGACAGAGTAAGACTCCAACTCAAAAAATAAAAATAAATAAATAAGTCCCAGAGAGCTGCCTTGCCCCTTCTACCATGTGAGGACACAGTGAGAAAATGTCATCTATGAATCAGGAAACTGGCCTTCACCAGACACTAAATCTGCCTTGATCTTGGACTCTGCAGTCTCCAGAACTGTGAGAAATAAATTTCTGTTGTTTATAAGCTATTTTGTTATAGGAGTCAAACAAACTACAAACTACAAAGCAATTCTACACCTAGTTATATTCTTAATATAAAAACATATTTCCACAAACACTAGTATACAAATGTTCATGGCAGCATTCCTCATAATAGCCAAAAAGTAGAAACAACACAAATGCCCATCAACTGATGCATGGATAAATTAAATGTGGCATATTTATGCAAAGGAATAGGATAAAACAATAAAAAGAAATGAAGTATTGAAAACATTATGCTAAGTGAGTGACTAAGTCAAGAAATAAAGTATCTGCTAAGCTACCAGAGACCACGGAGTATATGATTCCATGTATATATAATGTGCAAAATAGACAAATTCATAAGGGCAGGAAGTAGACAGAGCTCGCTTGGGGCTGGGCAGAGTGTGGGAAGGAGGGCTGAGAGGGGTAGGTTTGTGAAAGCTTAAGGGAATGGGACTTCTTTTTTGTGGAAAATGATCTAAAATCCCTTGTAGTGATGGAAGCACAACTCCGTGAATTTACTAAAAGCCACTGAACTGTGCACTTTAAATAGGTAAACAGTATGCTTTATGAATTATATTTTAATGAAGATGGTTTTTTTAAAAAAAACACCTATCTCTATTTTGCATGGAAAGCCTGTTAAAAATAACCCCCATTTATTAAGCACCTCCTATATAGGTCAAACACTGTGCTAAGCAATTTTTCTATATTATCTCATGTGTTTCTCATAACAATTTTATGAAATAGGTAGAAATTATTCTTTAAAAGCACTCAAGTGTCCCTTTAAATGCCTTTTGTTTCACGATATAAATAAGTTGCATCATGATACACAGTGATGCTGGTAAAACCCATGCTGACTAAAAGCTCAAAGGCTGCAACCACTTAGAGAAAAGCAGGTGACAAGGAAGGAAAAAATTGCCAAAATCCCATTTAATATAATTTAACAGAGCCCCAAAGGAAGGCTACATGCACTGTGGTGATCCCCTTCACAAGAGAAGTAATGGTAGGTAAAAACACCCTGGGGTGTTGATGGTTTAAGTACAAAAGCACCCAGTAGCATAATCACAAGAAGGCAATATCAACATAGAAGACTTGAGAACTATATTCTTTGTTCCCAGATTGGCTTGCTCTTTTATCCCCCAAAAGGGAAGAAGTATACTTGATATGATTACAAAAATAATAGATGTACCTTATAAAGTTATTTTCAGAAAATTCAAAAAGTATAACATAGAAAGTAAACATCGGCTATAACCAACGTCAACATTTTGGTGTTGATTAGTAGCCAATGGCAACTATTATGCAAAGTCAAATTGAATTAAAATGTCCAACAGAAAACACACAGGACAGACAAAATCTGGAGACTGATATGAGAAAAAATATGCCATAAAGACTCAAACCCTAAAACTTCAAAGAGAGGTGTGGAAAAAACAAGCCCACAGAGTTTTCCTCTAAACAGGACATCCAAGAGAAAGGAAAAAGCCAGTCAAAATCCCCACTGACAAAGATGGTCACAAAAAGAGAAGGACTTCACTCTCACTTGCCTTCCTGAAACCTCACCACTTCAAGACACAGACTGAACGAAGTCTGTTCACCTCCAAGCACAGGTAGCAATTCACCAAGAGCAGCAGAGAGCAGAAGATGGAAGGATGACAAACACCGTGACTTCCAGGCTCAGGTTTCCAAAGGATGACCCTCCTCAGGGTGAAATGGGGTCCCCTCTACAGTGGGCCCTGGCACTCTCAGGAACAGAACACTCTCCTTTTGGCAAATGTGTCCTGGCAGCAGGTGCCAGAGGAAGGGCCACAGCTGCGGACAAAGGCTGGCCCCTGTTCCTTAATGGCAAAGCCACAGAGCCCTTAGACCAATTTCATGAAAACAGGAGCCAACGGAACCAACATCGAAAGTGGACTAAACTAAAAAAATGTGGCACATCTGCACGATGGAATATTATGCCGCCATAAGGAAAGACAAAATTATGAACTTCGCAGCAACTTGGATGGATTTAGAGTCTATCATACTCAGTGATCTATCACAGCAACAAAGAACAGAGTACCACATGTTCTCATGCATAAGCAGACCCTAAACAATTATCATAATTCTGTAAGAAAGGGATTGGCAGTAGTGGGAAACTGCCAGGAGAGGGAGGGGGGCACACTTTCATGCTTCATCAATAAGCATACCGATCTCAAACCAGGTGAAGTGGGGACCAAAGTGAGGCCTAAACTTTACTTGTACAATAACCATTTGTACACCTAACCTGAATTGCACCCGTCTTTAAAATAATTTCTTTTAAAGATTAAATGAGATAACACAATTAAACTTCTTCAACTGTGCCTGGCATGAAGTAAGTATTTGATAAATACTTGCTGTTAATGAAAAAAAAAGAAAGAAAGAAAAGAGCCGGGCTAGGTGGCTCAGCCTGTAATCCCGTGCTTTGGGAGGCTGAGGTGAATGAATTGGCAACTTGGCAAGACCTCATCTCTACAATAAAAAAAATTAGCCGGGCGTGGTCATGCACACCTGTAGTACCAGCTACTTGGAAGGCTGAGGCGGAAGGATCGCCGGAGACCAGCAGGTCGAGGCTGCGGTGGCCAGGAGCAGCCACTGCACTCCAGTCTGGGCGACAGAGTGAGACTCCAACTCAAAAAAAAAAAGAAAAGACAAGAAACCAGGAACCAGAGCCAGGAGCGGTAGCTCACACCTGTAATCCCTGCATTTTGGGAGGCAAAGGCGAAAGGATTACCTGAGCCCAAGGGTTCAAGACCAGCCTGGGCAAAATGGCAAGGCCTCGTCTCTACGAAAAATAAAAAAATTAGCCGGGCGTGGTGGTGCATGCCTGTAATTTCATCCACTTGTAAGGCTGAGTCAGAAGGATTGCCTGAGCCCAGCAGGTCAAGGCTGTGGTGGCTATGAGCATGCCACTGCACTCCAGCCTGGGCAACAGAGTGAGACTTTGACTCAAAAAAAAAGAAGAAAGAAAACAGGAACCAGGAACCAGAGTTTCAAAGAGCATAGAAGTAGTGCAGGCTGCACAAGACAAAGGATCCTCATTTTCAAGGCCTTGGAGACATCAGAGGGCTGCAGTGTCTGTCATGGCAGTCATTTGCCAGGAGACCCAAGAAATGAACACCAGCTCCTGGGAATGTCAATCCAGCCACTAGACTGCAGTTTATCTGTGTCTGGCTAACTGCCAGCCATTTCCCCACCTTGCAGAGTTAGAAACAAAGCCCAGGACATTTCAACTTGGATAATTTTATAGTTCTTAATTTTTCTGGATCCATAACCACATTCCCTCTCCCTCCAATTAATTTTTGGCTGCAGCTAATTGCTAGGAAGAAGCATTTCCAGGAGGAAGGAGGAGGCAGGTGGAATGTCAACTGGTAAAACTGAGATGTGCAAATGACCAGCTGGAGAGAGAGCATTGCATAGTGGTTATGGGCAAATTTCAGAGAAAAGCAAGACCTAGTTTTTGTTTTGGTTTGTTTTTTTGAGTAGGAGTCTCACTCTGTCACCCAGGCTGGAGTGCTGTGGTTTGCTCATGGCCACCGCAGCCTTGACTTGCTGGGCTCAGGTGATCCTTCTGCCTCAGCCTTCCAAGTAGCTGGAACTACAGGCATTTGCCATCAAGCCCAGTTAATTTTTTGATTTATTATAGCGATGAGGTCTCGCCAAATCACCCAGACTGGTCTCAAACCCTTGGACTCAGGCAATCCTTTCACCTGTGCCTCCCAAAGTGCTGGGATTATAGGAGTGAACACACTGCACCCAGCAAGACCTTGGTTTAAACTCCAGTTATATTTATTAATAGCCATGAGCCTACAGGAGCAACATTTACCATCTCTACTAGGTGTTAAATAATACCTCTACTTAACAAAGAGCCCAGCAAGATACCTGGCACAAATCAGATGCTCAGTAAAGGGTTACTACTCTCATCTTAATAAGGGTCATCAAAACTGTACATAAGATAAAGAAATTCTATAGTTGAAGTTTTTATTCCGCAATTCTTTAATGAGCACCTACTAAATGTCAGGCAGTAGTCTAGGGATTGGGAATAAAAAGAATAAGATAGTTAAGGAATGCCCCGGTGTCTTGTGAGGGAGATCAACAAACAAATATACAAATACATAAATGCAGATACTTAAATCTATAAAGGCAAAAAATACAGTACTACAGAAAAAGAATATGGATGGTAGAGGCAAGGCAGGAACTACCTGGTCAATTATTAACTTGTACTTCCTTAGTCAACTGAGTTCTCATAGCAAGAGTCTGAGAACTACCCCAAAAATAAAAAGCTTCTCATTCCCATGTGAAATTCTGGCAACCCATTTCTCAAAAGAAATGCAAATGTCTCAAAAGCATATGAAAATATGTTAACTAGCTTGGTAACTAAAGAAAGGCACATTAACATGGAGACTTAGCATTGCTAAAGAAAAGAATTATAACACTTAGTGCTGGCAAAGGTAAGTAAACAGTACTTATCCCCTGCTAGGGGTATATTAGTAAGACCTTTTTGGAACAGTTTGACACTGGTCATCAAACTATGTTAGCATGTTCTCTGACCCAGATTTATAGTAATTTATCCTAAAGAAATAAGACAATCATTAAAAATACGAATGTGCAAGGCCCATCCTAATCGAGAATGACTCATATTCACTTAATTATATCTGCAAAGACCCTATTTCCAAATAAAGTCTATTTCCAAATAACAATACTGGGGGTTAGGACTTCTGCATACCTCTTTAGGGAACACAATTCAACCCATAACAGGGACCAAGCCTACACTCTTTACTCCAGTACATTTTGCCCACAGCACCATAACCCATTCATGTCACATGGTTGGGTCCATATGTCCTGTACATTAATGTGGAAGGCTACTCCCGTCTGCCTTCACACAAGTCTAAATCCAAACTTTTGAAGGCAGCTCATCAAGGCAGATGAACTGACAGTTATTTTGGGTTGTTTCTAACCCCCAAGACATTAGAAATAACTCACAGCTTCAGTAGAAGATTGCTTAAAGACAACAGGCTAAACCCATACATAGAATACTGCATAGTTATCAAAAAATAACATACCTCTATTTATTCTAGGGTGGAAAGAAAAGCCAGTTTGCAAAAATGTATATATAGATCATCTCTATTTATGTAAAAAAAAAAAAAAAAAATGAATGCATGTGCAGGCACACACACACAGAGTATACATCCAAATGTTAGCTCTGGTCATGCCTGGGAGGTCCTGTAACAAACAAGTGAGTTTTACTGTATTCTTCACACCTCTATGAATTACCTCACCATTTTACAGTGATCATGTAGTACTATGCCTTGTCCCACACAAATCAGATTTCTTGTAGGGGGTGGAAAGTGAAACTGAGGCCTCAAGGCAATTTTTTAAATCACCTCACTCTATCACTATCCCTTGTCCCTGGGTCAAAAGCAACTTTCTAACTATGCTGAAGTGTGAGTTTGGGTTTTTAAAATTCTTTACAAATTCTTTTATTCCATGCTCTTGAAAAGCAAAATAAACTCTCCAAACTAAAGTTCAAACTATTTCAGGTTGACAAAAAAATTTGCAAAATTCTAGGGGTAGAAAATAAGTCATCTAACTTTTGAGCATATTACATTCAATTCCCTGTTGAATCTCCATCACAATGCCATTTGGTAGCTGTCATGACCCTCCCCCACTTTCACACATGAGAAAACTGGAGTTTTGAAAGAATAATAAATCACATAAGATCTCAGAGCAGGTGAGGAACAGTGTAAAGCTCTGAGGAACTCTTCTCAGGGCTGTGTTAGTTTCCTAGGGCTGCCATAATACAGTACTACAAAGTGAGTGGTGTAAACAAGAGGAACTACTGTCTCTTAGTTCTGGAGGATACAAATCTGAAATCAAGGTGTCAGCCAGTCATGTTTCCTCTTAAAACTATAGGCAGAATCCTCTGTCTCTTTTAGTCTCAGATCTTTGCCTCAATCCTTGGCAGTTTTGGCTTATGGATATATCACTCTGATCTCTGAAGACTATTGACTCCCTGTGTCTCTGATTCCATGTCTCTACTTTCTCTTCTTGTAAGGACACTAGTCATATGGGATTGGGCCTGCCCTCATACAGCATGACCTCATCCTCACTTGATTACATCTACAAAGACCTTATTACCAAATAAATAAATAAGGTCATATTCTGTAATACTGGGAGTTAGGACTTCAGCATACCTTTTTGGGGGATGCAATTCACCCCATAACAGGGACCAAGTCTACTCTCCTTCCTCTAGAACATCCTGCCATTAGCACCACAACCCTTTAGTGTCATGTCCCTGTCGTGACTGGTTTCACATGTCCCTGTTCCTGACAGTGAAAGGCCAATACCTTCTGCCTTTATACAAGTCTAAATCCAAACTATTCAGAGCAGATGATCTCATGCCCTCCTATAAAGGTTCTACCTTCTGCCTCGATTCTCATCAGTCATTGAGGGCATCTCTGAGGTTTTATTCTAGTTCAGGTTCTGCTCTTAAGTTAAAACACTCTCAAGAAGTTTGTCAAGTGAAAACCACTAAACAAATGTGGAGTAAATGGAATTCACTTTCTCAGAGTCTCTGATTTAGGGCCAGATCACACCCCATGTGAAGAAGGGAGAGATATGATGCTATTTTATTATGTTCTTGGTATAACTCATTGCCTTTGCAGTCCAGATAGATAAGGCAACAAAAGCAAATTACCAATTCATCATTTCTTGACTGAATCTGTTATTTTTCTTTTTAAATTTCTGGAGCTGTTTCCAAAAGCAGAGAGGTACTGCTGAAGTCAGGCATCAAAAAGCTATCAAGCCATCCTGCCGACTGGTGGTTTTCAGGCCAAGGCATTTGGCTCAGCACATTGGAAAAGAAAGCAGATCAAGTACCCTAGGTGAGAACCAGCGCGCCCCATTTATCTCACATGAGATGACACACAAAGGATTTTTGTCTCTCTAAGGGCATCCATTCCAGAGCACTCCAATTCACTTCCCAAGGTGCTACTGAGCACAATGCCATTTGAAATAGAACCACCTTTCGGGTGATGTCATTAACTCAGTATTATGGAATTAGAAGCCTGTCAAGGTGAACGACGCCACTTTCCGTCTCCAGGAGCTCACTGATGGCCCAAGAAGACAGCTGGGACTGGGGCGCCTTTGCATGGCCCCACCTGTGCTGTAATTATATGCAAAATGTCAGAGGCCGCCAAAGAGCATCAAGCTGCAGCTTCCTCATCAAGTATCTGATGGCCTTCCTTGGCAGCTGACAGCAGCAGGGGGCTGTCCTTCCTGTGGCCTTACACGGTACACAGGGCTGAGGAAGGCTCAGACAGGCGTGAAATTCCATGTCCTTCAGTCCTGCCAAGTCCCTCCTATACTAATTTCTCCCTATGCCTTCCACCTTCAGCACCCCCTCTTCCTCCTTTCCTCAGTATCGTTCTCTCATTTCCAAATCTTCTGGAGCTTTGCTTACTAACAACCTGGTCTGCTTTTTAAAAATGATCCAACTAAAAAAGTGTCATCCAGCACAGCAGCTGGGGGACTGTTTAAATTCTTTAAATTGGCTGGGCTCGGTGGCTCAGCCTGTAATCCCACGCTTTGGGAGGCTGAGGTCTTGCCTGGGCAACTTGGCAAGACCTCATCTCTACAATAAAAATCAAAAAATCAGCCGGGCGTGGTGGCGTGCGCCTGTAGTTCCAGCTACTTGGAAGGCCGAGGCGGAAGGATCGCCGGAGCCGGCCACTGCACTCCAGTCTGGGCGACAGAGTGAGACGCCAACTCAAAATAAATGAATAAAATAAAATAAAATAAATAAATTCTTTAAATAAAAATCCAGTTCCTTATTGGCTCTAACCACATGCCAAGTGCCCAATGACCACATGTGGCTCAAATCACCCAGCAGAGATATAGAACACGGCCATTGTCACAGAGGCTACTGGATTCTAAGGGATATAAAGAAAATGCTCCTGACCTTCCTGTGTCCCAAGCTCCTCCTAGCAGGGCGATCCTGCTGCCAGTCTCCTTTGTATCCTTCCAGAGATCCTTTATTTGCCTAAACAAGCGTGTATGGATGCCAACCTCTTTCATTAAAACAGATGAGAAAAGACTATACATGCTATTTTGCACCATGCTTTCTTCACTTAATAAAGCTTGGAGATCACAATATAAGTGGACAAAGAGTGCTTCATTCTTTGGAGGGGTTGTATAGCAATCCACGTTACCAGGCAACGTTACCACCCCCACCCTCACCCTCAGGCTCCTCTGTCATCCCCCACATGGCCCTGCTCCCTCCCCTCCCACTCTTGTCCTACTGTCCCAGTCTCTATATATGCAAACTCTTCTCTGACTATTCCCTTCACCTTCTCACCCTAATAAAAATCTATTTGGTCCCGGAGGAAGCTGCTTCTCCTACTTTTGAATTAGAGGCAGCTTTTTCTCTCTCCTCCCCAATTCTCAAAACCTCTTTCTTCCTAGTGGCGCCTTTCAGCTTCCTCCTTCAACAAGGTCATTTGCCATCAGACTAAACCACCCACCTCCTTCTTGCCCCACCTTTCAACCTCTTGGCCTCTCTTCTTCACTGGCTGATGACAACAGTGCCTTCAGCCTTTATCTCCTCCCCCAATTCTGGGACCATTCCTGACAACTTCAATCCTAGATGGAGGATCCAGCCAACACCTGGCATCACACTTGTCCCTGACCTTTTGTTCCCACCCTACCTCAGCTACCCACTCCCACCCTAGGTTTACACCAATCCGTGAAACACCTATGGAATCTTAATTTTTAACCCAAGATTAATACCCCACACCAACAGTTACTGACCTAATCAAGAGTTCCAATTGGCCAGGCTTGGTGGCTCAGTCTGTAATCCCATGCTTTGGGAGGCCGAGGTGAGTGGATTGCCTGAGCCCGTAGATTTGAGACCCACCTAGGCAACTTGGCAAGACCTCATCTCTACAATAAAAATCAAAAATATTAGCCAGGCGTGGTAGCACGCACCTGTAGTTCCAGCTGCTTGGAAGGCTGAGGCGGAAGAATCGCCGGAGCCCAGCAGGTCGAGGCTGCGGTGGCCGGGAGCGGCCGCTGCACTCCAGTCTGGGCGACAGAGTGAGACTCCAACTCAAAAAAAAAAAAGAAAAAGAGATCCAATTCATGGTGGTTATCTGTTAACTTTGTCATTGTCCTTTTCATCCCTCTTTGCCTACTTTAGATATTCTTCTGGTCTATTCTTGGAATTCTTTGCTTGCAAACATAATTGACTCCCTTACCCCTTCTTCTACCATACTAACCTGTTGAAAATCCTTACCATGAGTTAACCTGATGGTCTGTCTTCTCCATACCTGTATTCCCCACCACAGGAAAGTTACTAATCAAATTTGGAGCTTTTTTTGAAGGAAAAAAAAATCGGTGGAATTACAATGGAAACATGTACATGCAACTACTAGGAAAAAAGAACTGTCACTTGATATAGCAATCCCACTTCTGTGTATATAGGCAAAATAATTGAAAGCAGGGTCTCAAAGAGGTATTTGCACACCCTCATTTATAGCAGCATTATTCACAATAGCCAAGAGGTAGAAACAACCTAAATACCCATCAATAGATGAATGAATAAACAAAATATGGTGTATACATACAACAGGATATTATTTAGCCTTTAAAAAGAAGGAAATTGTGTCACATGCTACAAGATGGATGAGCCTTGTAGACATGATGCTCAGTGAGATAAGCCAGTCACAAAAAGACAAATACAGTATGATTCCATTGACATAAGGTATCTAAAGCAGGCAAATTCATAGAATTGAAGTAGAATGGTGGTTGCCAGGTTACAGGGAGGGGACCAAGGGGTAGAGCTTCAGCTTTGCAAGATGAAAAAGTTCTGGAGATCTGTTTCACAACAATATGAATATACTTAACACCACTCAACTGTACACTTAAAAATAGTTAAAATGATACATTTTATGTTGTATTTTTTTTTAACCAAAATTTAAAAATGCAAAAAAACCCAAAACAAAACAGTGGAGCTACACTCTGTGGTGTTGCTGAAGCCATACACTCTCTTTCTCTGAGCATCAAATGCCCTATCATAGCCACAGTAAGTATACACAGTCATCAGGTGGCAAGGCTGAGGAAAGTTTCTATTCTCTTTGCATTGGCAATTCCAATCTCAAAATTCATTCTCAGGCCATGGGTCCAACCCATGAAAATAAAGGAATTAACTAAGAACCAGTCGGATATGTTCCAATTCCCTCTAACATTATTCTCCAGCAACTAACCGAAAGCCAGTGGCTTTTCTAGCTATGCCTCTCAGAACTCATTTATGCTCATTAATACACAAATATCAGCTTTTCAGCTGGCATGATTTCATCTATTTTAAACTTACATGGAATAAGCCAGAGATTAAAACTTTAAACCAAAGCCAACAACATAGAAGATTGTATCATTTTAATCCCTAAAATAGGAATCTCCAAGTGAATTCATTGGTATCAATCATAGGAACAATTACTTGAGAATTATCAAAGTAATTCTTCTGTGACTTTTTGCCTTTTGGGTAATAATATACGCTTTTTTTTAATGATACTTGTTTTGGGATCATTAAAAACAGTGAAACCAATGACATTTCTTGTCATCAATTTTGATACTGGAAAACCTCCAGGCCACCCGGCAAATGTTCACACAGACCCTAACATTATAGAAAAGCCACAATTATTTATGGCTTTGTGACTAATATGTACAAAACTCATTTCAGCAGAAAGGAAATCAGATAAAAAAGCAAATTAGAAGAAAGAAATTAGGAAACTCTGAACTCAATTTCTCCTGGAATTACAAAACAATTTCTGTATTATTAATTCTAAAACAAGAAAGAGGCCGGGCTTGGTGGCTCAGCCTGCAATCCCAGCACTTTGGGAGGCCAAGGTGAGTGGATTGCCTGAGCCCATGGGTTCGAGACAAGCCCAGGCAACTTGGCAAGACCTCGTCTCTACAATAAATCAAAAATTAGCCGGGTATGGTAGCGTGCGCCTGTAGTTCCAGCTACTTGGAAGGCTGAAGCGGAAGGATCGCCGGAGCCCAGCAAGTCGAGGCTGTGGTGGCCGGGAGCGTGCCACTGCACTCCAGTCTGGGCGACAGAGTAAGACTCCAACTCAAAAAATAAAAAATAAAAATAAAAATAAAATAAAATAAGAAAGAAAAGGGAGAGGGCAGAGCTTTCTCCCTTTAGGGCACTGCCCAATAGAAATATAATGCAAGCCACATATGTAATTTTAAATTTCTAAAAGCCACACTTAAAAAGTGAAGAAAAGCAGTAATTTTCATTTTAACCATTTACACCAATATATCAAAAACATTCTGATATCAACATATAATCAATATCTTTAAAATTATTAAATTAATACTTTTTTTTTACTATGTCTTTAGTATCTCATGCGTATTTTATACATATAACACATCTCAGTTCAAGCAAGCCACATATCAAGTGCTAAAATGTTGCACTATTGGCAACCATATTGGACAGTGCAGCTACAGAACCAAAGATGATGTGATCTGTGGCAAGACAGCAGCTAGCTCTTGAAATCTGAGCATCTCTCCATTGCACTCTCTAGACTCTTCTCATTGAATTCCTCAAATATCTACAAAACAGCTTGGGTGGATGTATTAGCTGCTCCTACAGCTAAACCAGTGTTAACTCAATGGTGCTCATTATAGTACACAGTGAGTACCCTTTATCCAAAATGCTTGGAACCAGAAGTGTTTCAAATTTCAGATTTTTTTGGATTTTGGAATATCTGTATATATGTAATGAGAAATATTGTGGATGAGACCCAGGTATAAACATTAAATTCATTTATGTTTTATATATACCTTGTCCACCTAGCCTGAAGGTAATTTTATACAATGTTTTGTTTTTTTTTTGAGTTGGAGTCTCACTCCATTGCCCAGGCTGGAGTGCAGTGACACACTCACAACCACCCCAGCATCATCCTGCTGGGCTCCAGCAATCCTTCTGCCTCAGCCTTCCAAGTAGCTAGAACTACAGGCGCGCGTTATCACATCCAGCTCATTTTTTATTTATTGTAGAGATGAGGTCTCGCCAAGTTGCCCAGGCTGGTCTCGAACCCACAGGCTCAGGCAATCCACTCACCTCAGCCTCCCAAAGTCCTGGGATTATAGGAAGAGCCTCCGAGCCCGGCCTATACGATATTTTAAATAATTTTGTGCATGAAACGAAGTTCTGACTGAGACCAGTTACATGAAGTCAGGTGTGGAATTTGCTGCTTGTGGCATCATATTGGTGCTTTTTAAAAACTTTGCGCGGGTTCGAGACCCGCCTGGGCAACTTAGCGAGACCTCATGTCTACAATAAATCAAAAAATTAGCCGGGCGTGGTAGCGCACTCCTGTAGTTCCAGCTACTCGGAAGGCTGAGGTGGAAGGATCGCCGGAGCCCAGCAGGTCGAGGCTGCGGTGGCCAGGAGCGGCCACTGCACTCCAGTCTGGGCGACGGAGTGAGACTCCAACTCAAAAAAAAAAGAGAAAACTTTGGATTTGGGTACATTTCAGATTTTGGATTTTCAGATTAGGAACTTTCAACCTGTAACACTGTTTGAAATTTTTACTGTTTTCTTAATTTTTTTCAGCCACAAATTAATTCACTTTTAAAAATTAACTTTATTCTAAACAATATCATCTGCAATATCATAAGCTTGACACTGCAATTGTATTTACTAAAAGAGCTAATGCACATTAAAATAAATATTTGATACTTAAAAGAAGTTTTTGTGCACTAACTAAAGCCAAGAATAAAGTGAACTAAAAATTACTCTCATTAGTGAATCAGTTATGGTATCATTTTTCAAAAGTTTCCCATTTGACACATTTAATCTCAGATACATTACTGCCTGAATTCCTGTGCCCCAGAGAGATATCTCAACATTTGTATGTTTCAGTATGGCTTAAACACCCCATTCAAGAGCATCATCTGTCTGGGCACCACCACAAACCACAGCAAGGGAGCATTGACTCATTTGTGGTTAACTGTCTAAAAGTTGCTGAGTCAAGGAAAAACTCTTGCCCTGATACACACACACACACACACACACACACACACACACGCACGCACGCACACACACACGTATATAAACACACATGTACATATATGTGTGCATGTATAGACACACATGTATATATGTGTATATCTATTCATCACAGTAATCTACGAAGGAGGAATTGTTTTCTTGCTTTTCCAGATGAGGAAATGAGGCATCAAGCAGTTAGTAGCAGTTAATAGTTCAGAGCCAGTAAATCTGACTCTGGAAACTGTGTTCTTATTACCTTGGGATTTAAAAATGGTAAAAAGAAGCCGGGCTCGGTGGCTCAGCCTGTAATCCCGCGCCTTTGGGAGGCTGAGGTGAGTGGACTGCCTGAGCCCGCGGGTTCGAGACCCGCCTGGGCAAGCGAGACCTCATCTCTACAATAAATCAAAAAATCAGCCGGGTGTG
>CAUYQG010015999.1:0-17668 GCA_963574415.1 Tarsius wallacei
GCTACCACGCCTGGCTACTTTTTTGATTTATTGTAGAGATGAGGTCTTGCTTGCCCAGGCGGGTCTCGAACCCGCGGGCTCAGGCAATCCACTCACCTCAGCCTCCCAAAGGCACAGGATTACAGGCTGAGCCACCGAGCCCGGCTGACGATATTTCTTAAAAAAATTTTCTAGTCAGTCTCTTGAGGCTTCACCTAATTAGCTTCTGCCCCCTAAGGATAATTGTACTTTCTTAAAGTCACCTGTGCCATGTCAAAAAAAACCCAAAAAGCAAAAATGAGAGTGATATCCACCATATTCACCAGTCCCCTGGTGTGAGTCTGGGGACAGTAATCTTGGATATCATTTTTGAATTCTGCCTACTATTGATTAGTATACTGAAATTTTAGTAGAATATTCTGTTTGTAGAGATGGAGCACTAGGCACAAGAGATGAGCAATAGCAAGACATATAGAATACAAAGGCAAGACCCTCGGGGTTGATAGGATAGGAAACTTACGGTCAGGCCTTTGGGAGATGAGACTGTATATTTGATATAGTCTGAATTATGGAGGACTTCATTTCATGCTAAGAAGGTGGCAATTTTCTGTAGTTAGTAGAGCATTTTAATCAAGGTGTAACAAGGTAAAACTTGCTATAAAATAAAACACAGAGGCACCAGCACAAGTGATAATTCTGTATAATACAAAGCTATATTAGAATCAGTAAATAGGTCCAAGCAAGAGTTGGCAAAGGCTTAAATGTAGAAAATGGTGGGTTAAAAAAAAGAGGACATTTTTGCCATTAACCTTGAAAACTGAGTAAGAGCTTATAGTTCCTTTAGTTGTATAGGCCATATTGTCTAGGAAGAAGCATGATCAAAGATATAAAAGAGAAAACCTTGGAGTCTATCAGAAGAATGTAGCGTTGTTGACTATGAAGCACAAGATATATGTGAAGATGTCTAGAAATTAAGACTAGAATCATTCTTTCTGCAAAGTATCTTGATTGGAAACCTGTTGATAAAAAAAGGCAGTCATACGTTTGCATTTGACATGATTGAGGAATCTCACTCTATTGCCCAGGCTGGAGTCCAGTGGTTCAATGATAGCTCACTGAAGCCTCTAATTCCTGAGCTGAAGCAATTCCCCTGTCTCAATCTCCTGAGTACCTAGGACTACAGTTATGCACCACCATGCCCAGATTCAATTATTTGTTTAAAATTTTTCTATTTTAAAATTTTGGGTTACAATTCAAGGTTAGGTATACAAATATTCATTGTGCAGGTACCTTTGTTGATGAGGTGTGTCCCGCCTTCCCCAGACAGTTTCCCACTACTACCAATCCCACCCCCGCCATGCCCCCGCAGTTTCCCGCTACTGTAAATCCTTTAGAATAGCAGTTCAAGGTCCACTTATGAGTGATAACATGTGATACTCAGTTCTTTGTTTCTGTGAAAGATCACTCAGACTCTGAGTCCACCCAGGTTGCTGTGGAGTTCATGACTTTGTTCCTCTTTGTGGTTGTGTAATATTCCATTGTGTATATGTACCACATTTTTTTTATCCAGTCCTCTTTTGATGGGCAGCACAGTTGGTTCCATGCTCTTGCTATTGTGAACAATGCTGTGATAAACATATGTGAACAGGTATCTTTTTTACAGAGTGATTGAGTTCTTCTCAGTATATTCCCAGTAGGAAGATTGAGGGGTCATATAGAAAGTCGATTTTTAGAACTTTTAGGAATAGTCACACTGTTTTCCACAGAGGCTGTACTAGTTTACACTCCCACCAACAGTGTAGGAGTACTTCCTTTTCGCTACATCTTCTTCAGCATCTGTTATTTTTTGAGTTGATATAGTCACTCTGACTGGAGTTAGGAGGTATCTCAGTGTAGTTTTACTTTGCATTTCTTTGATGACTAATGAGGCTGAACAATTGTTCATGTATCTGTTGGTTGCTTGTATGTCTTCTTTTGAGAACTGTCTATTCATATCTTTTGCCCACTTTGTAATGGGGCTGTTTGTTTTTTTCTTTTCAGCACGTTTGAGTTCCTTGTAAATCCTAGGTGTTAGGCCTTTGTCAGACATAGAATTCGCAAATATTTTTTCCCAGTTTTTGAACTGTCTCCCTGCTTTCTTGATGGTTTCTTTGGCTTTGCAGAAGCTTGTAAGTTTGATATTTATTTATTTATTTATTTATTTAAAGCCTTGTATTGCTATGTTGTTCAGGCTGGTCTCAAACTCTTGGCTTCAAGTGATCCTCCCATCTCGGCCTCCCAAAGCACTGGGATCATAAGCATAAGCCATCGTGCTTGAATTCATTTTGTTTTAATACGAAAGAATTATACAAAACTATAATGCCAAAGACTAGAAAGTGAAAAAAAATGCTTCAACAAATGTACAGTGTAAAGTTCATTTGACTTATACATTGGATGACCCAGATTTAGTGTTATATATCTCACTTATAAATAGGTAATCTTGCTCAAGTTATTTAAAAAGAGCAGCCATGCAACAATTCCCATCATGAGGTTTTACATGTACTCTCTTTAGTTCTAGGAAGGAGTAATATGAAGTAGTTACTATTTTGTCTTTGAAATTGGTACCAACTCCTGGTCTGTTCATATCCAACCTAAGACCAATATGGTGACTGAGGACAAAGGAAAGTCAAATGGAAAAGGAAAGCTGAACATAGATAGTAACATAATGGGGAAGAAAATACTATCCTACATCATTTTTCTGTTCCCTTGACTCTACTCAGCTAAGGGTTATGCAAAGAGTTGCCAAAAATTCTTCACATTATTTTAAATGACGTGTTTCATTTTTTAAATTTTAAAATAGTGGGGTACAATTCAGGGTTAAGTATGCAAATGTTCATCTTGCAGGTACCTTTGTTGGTGAGGTGTGTTCCCCCTTCCCCAGGCAGTTTCCCACTACTGTCAATCCCACCTCCCCACCCCCCTACACCCTCACAGTTTCCCACTACTGTCATTTCTTTTCTTATGGTATTACATTTCAACACTGAAACAAACTTTGTCACTTACTGGAATTAAATATACACACACACGTGGAAAATGCATTTCTATTTTTCATTTGAATCTACAATTTCTCTGAGTGCTTAAGCATCTTGATGTTTTATATAGGCTATATATAGACTGCAGGCATGATCACACATTGCGTTGCCATTGGGAATTAGCTTTGTGTACACAGAGTAGAAAAAAGTGGGCATTTGGCAACTATCCATTTTGATCAGTCTAGAAGATTTGATTTCCTTTGTTCTGACATTGTTTGGTTATCTTGATGGATCTACTTATCTGATAGTAGTCAAATTTCTATGTCACTTTGTGTTTAGATTTAGGTTGAGCAAAGGAAACATTTTTTGTCTTCTTTGCTTCTAAGATTTCTGCTTAGGAGTCTAGTTCAAGACACAATTGCAATGGAAAGGCACAGCAAGGTAGAGAGTGAACAAAGAAGGCATGACATTTCTAAGTTGATATTAGAATGTACCAAAAAAAATAAATAAATAAACTAAATGCTGCCAAAGAAGTACAAGCCGGTTATTGAGGACCTCGGACCAGCACAAGCACCAGGACTAAATAAAAGGAAAGAATTATTTAATCAGTGCTTAAGTCCTTTATCAGTACACTTTCTAATCCATGCACCTAAGGATAAGAGGATAATATAGGCATGAATCTCCTTTACTTGTCTAGTGTGTCCTATATTGTCTTCACCTTTGCTCTTGGTTTATAAAGTACTGAATGTAAAGTAGTATATTATTTAAAATTTTGATAAAATAAGGAAATGGGAAAGAGGTGAATATAAAATTTAAAAAAGTTTTTTATTGTCAATATTAAAATTTTGTTTTGAAGCTTCTGTATACTTTGCAATTCATAAAGCATGTTCACAAGCTTAATTTTACTTGGTCATAATTTTGTGTAAACTAGCATACACACAAAAACTATTACAGTGTGGAAATTTTTTACGACTTAAGAGTAAAATCTTGAGGATTTTGCTTCCTTTCAGAGTAAATAAATATGTAATAGAGCACTTGTTCCATAATCTCTGATCAAGTTTCCAGAACCTTATATTAACTTCCCAGTGCAATTTGCACTTAGATAGCAACCATATATGGTCACCCCTTCTCGATGTTTCACTCAGCTCACTGCCTTCACTGCATTACCTCTCTGGTAACCTTTATATATTCTCCTAGAATAACATATGGGAAATTGTGAAGGACTCTATTAAGTCTGGATTTTTCATAGCTTTACTTTTGTTCCATAAACATATTCTCTACTTTATAAATCCCTCTCTTACAAATGGAAAGACTTGTCTTTCAATATTTTCTATGCCATGATTTCAAAATTCTCTCAGATAGGAGGTAGAATGAAATAAAGACAAATTAGCCTATCTTAATTTGACTAAATGGTGTCTTTGACAGAACAGGAGGGAATGGCCTACCATAAAGGACCAGAAACAAAAACAGAGATTAATATATCATAATATTATTTCACTACAACAATTTTACAGAGGAAGAAAAGTTCATAGTATTAATTTAAAGACATATATTTAATCAAAGAGATATAAAATGAAAAGAATAGTTTGAGCTGCTCTTGGATGAATCTCATGGAAGGACCTTTTCATATAAAATCGAATCTTCCAGATAAATGCACTTAGAGATACATGATATTTGTGTTCCTCTTTCATATAATTAATGTTGATTGGATCTAGACTTGATGATCTTTGTAGGTGCTGGCTGGTATATACTCGGTTCTATGGGAGCATTAATAAGAATGTCACCTACAGCCTGAATGATTGAGGAATTTGTGAAGGGCAAATGGCATTTTGAGAGAAGGGCAAGGAAATTGGGTAAATGGAATTTTATATACCGTAGCATTCATATGACAAAAATAGTAACTAATTTAACCATAGGATACATTTAGGTAGAAAAGGGGAAAGAAAAAGTGTTAGTAAATGTTGTGGAAAATGAGACTTGTATGTAGGTCATGAACAATCTTTCATTCACTGCAAAAGCAAAAGATTGATGATTCCAAGAAACAGACAACAACATGATTAAATCTGTAATTGGGAAAGAGAATTATTGATGGTAGAATGTTAAAATAAAACTTCTTGGCAGGAAGAGCAATTTGGAAGTAATAGGAGTATCCCAAGAAGAAGAAAGTGGTTTGTACTTGAAATTATTCAAGGACAACTGGTGTGATGAAGAAAAAGGGAAGATCAAGATATATTTAGTAGAAAAAACCAACAGGGGATGATGACTGATGGTATGAGATATTGTATACGAAAACATCTGATTCCTGGCTCATACAGCTATTCAATAAATGTCCCATCTCCCCTTTCTTGCAACCTGTATTGGATCTCTTTTAACATGAATATAACTCAGACCTGTCTGCCATGGAAGTTATGTCAATTCAGCTCCCAATGCAACTGGAATATGGTATGAAGATCTCTGATTATACATAAAGAAAAAAAAATCAGGAAAATGAAATCGTGCTCATATGCCTGTTTGCCTAAATAAGGATACATTTATAAGCAAACATAAAATTGTATACACTGCCACAAATAAATAAGAGTTTTATGTTACAGTACTCAACTGTAGATGTTAAATCTGTAAATGTACAATGTCAGAAAGTCATTATGATATCAAACTGTGTAATTAGCATTTGCAACATACAAGAATGCTCACTAACTCTTGCTACTTTTTGTAGTTTTATATTTTGCAAGTTTAAGCAAAGTAGGATTTGCTGTAGTAAACTCTAACATTATTCACAAAGCAAAATCCATCAAGATCACTTGTTAGTTTCCATTCTCACTCTGCATTTTATGAATTTCTTTTTTACATCTAGATACATCACATTTTTAATGGATTAAGTTGGTAGATAGGATCAATAAGCGAAAAGCAATTTAAAGAAGAAAAAATAGAAAATAATAAAGAAAAAGGAAAGAAATATTACTTTACTCAAAGTTAAATATAAGTCACAATTCCCCTCATCTCCATGTGCAGTGTCTATTGCTAGTGTACTTTCACATGCCCCTGTCTCTCTGTAAATATTGTTATTCTACTCTCACTTTAATTCTTGCTCTCCATTCATAATATTAATGCAATTGAGAAATCCTGTTTATCTCACTACAATAAAAATATAGCTCCAAATGGCAGGGAAAACCCTTCTCAGAACGTTGGATATTGCTTTCAAGTGGGGGACTGTAATTATACTGGAAAACTTGACTACATGACTGTTAAACAATTTGTATACTACCAAATCCTTTGTAGGCTAAATATAGAAGGCTCATGACTATGTCACAATATTCACCTTCATTTTCAGCACGGTTTATGTTTACTGATAAATTACCTTAGAAAATTACATATGGATATTTAGGATGAGAGCTTGAATCTCAAGAAAGCTAACCCAAAATATAAATGGAATTTAAGAGTCAAAAAAAACCCTGATACCATGTAATATAATGTAATAAGTATTCCTTAATTTGCTAATAAAATAATAAACTAAAATGTGGTAGAATCACATAAAATTTGCATTTCAAAACAATTTTTTTTTTTTGTATCGGAATCTCACTCCCTTGCCCAGGCTAGAGTACAGTGGCATGCTCACAACGGCCACCCTAGCATCGACTCGCTGGACTCCCATGATCCTTCCACCTCAGCCTCCCAATTAGCCGGAACTATAGGCATGCACTACCATGCCCAGCTAATTTTGACTTATTGTAGAGAAGAGGTCTCACCAAGTTGTCCAGGGTGTTCGCGAACCCGCGGACTCAGGCAATCCACTCACTCCGGCCTCCCAACGTGCTGGGATTACTGGCTGAGCCACTGAGCCCCGCCAAAACAAATTTTTAAGATTCCTGTTTCTTCACCAAAATCACCTATGAAATATTTAAATATACAGATTTTTGGAATCCCTTCTTCCCAGCCATTGTCAGAGATTACATATTTGTATAGCCAGGAGCCTTGATATCAGAATTTATTATTTCCTACATCATATTCTACAGCAACCCATTCTGAGCACTACTGTTTTTGAAAAGGTGTTTCTTCCACTGTGCAGACTAGAGATTGTTAACTTCATCTGCACACTAGAATGATTTGAGAATTTTAAAATTACCACTATCCAGTGGCATTCTAAATCTATTAAAATTGATACCAATATGCAGTGCCATTCCAATTCCAGTAAGAATCTCTGGGAATAGAACATTCACATCAATAATTTCAAGTCCTTAGAGGACAGTCTCATTAAACTACAGTGGAACTATCTCCTTCAAAATGTAGATATTTGAATACTTTCTATTCAATTAGCTACATTTAAAATACTTTGACTAATAATCACATTTGAAATAATGTTAAAGATGACAAATGTAATGTGTAATATGACTACTTAAAATGCATGAAGTATAGATACATTGTTTTTAGTATTTGTTGTTTGACAGCTTGCTTGATCTCCAACTAACCTGTCATTTATGGCCAAATTAGTTCTGAAATACTAATTGTGTTTAAAACTGAATTTGTCATCTACTTTGGTTTCCTGTCATCAGTAAAAGCCCATATCAGTCTTATTATGAAGAATTTAAAAGATAGTGTCTTAAATTAATTTTAATTAACCTTAAATATAATTTCATATTTACTACGATCTAAGAAAATGTCAATTTGAGTGACAATTCAAGTTAAAGTATTTCTTGGCATATCATGTAACTTTTTTAATGTTAAAAATTTTTTAGATGATGAAAATCATAATTTTCTTCAGTAGTTATAAGATATATCTCTCAGCTTTATTAACTCTATGCTTATCTACAGTAACGGTTACAAGTCTTATACTAATTTTTGGACAAGATAAGAATGAGTGGAATAATTAATGATTTATACTGTGCTGTTTAAAATTAGAAACTCCAGTAGTGGCAGCCAGGGTCATCTTGTTTATTGATGGCTTATACTTTGTGTAATTGGTCAAACAGCCTGGCTTGCTTACATGATCAGTGTAACCTAAATGACCCACCTGCAAATTCTTGCCTGCACTGTCCTAAAATCATGATCATTTGAAAATATATTGATGGTTCACATTGAAGATAAAGTATGTCCTAAGAAAGGACTCAAGGGAACTACATCTGGAAGTCTCGTTAACCCTCATACTTGCCTGCCTTTCTTTCACCTGTGGAACTGTATCCTTCATTTTTATTATAAACAATTCTTTAAGATCTTCTGTGGGATCTTATGAGTCTCTTAAATTACGTAGTTCCATGAACTCATTGAAGATGGCTATTACAAATAAAGTTCTGTATTTGTGGTCTCTTCTGTAATGCCATTTTAATCCTCAGTGAAAAAATACATTCTCTTTTGTGACCCCACAGGACATTCCCAGGCATGTCTATTTGAGTACCTGTTACACTATTCTATAATTATTGTTTATCTGCCTATTTTTTCTCTAGATTTTAAATTTCTGGGAGACACCACACATGATTAAACTATCAACTTGTTCCTACACATGGTACAAAAACAGTAATTTTGTTTTATTAGATTTCAGTTATTGTTTGTTTATTTTTTAAAGACCATATAATATCAACTGAAGAAATCCACGATATTTTATCATGGTCATAAAAGTAAAATTTCTTTTTTTGTCCTTCATATCCTAAGTACTTAACATAATTTCCTTATCAAATATTCCTTACATATATCATTTGATTATAAATAAAATCTAGGAATGAATAAATGTATGAGTTTTTTTTTTTTTTTAGTTCCAGGTACCTGAGAAGGAAAAAAACCTCAAAAATAACAAAGCATTATATATCTGGAACTGTAAGCCATTCAGTTAGAATTCAAAAATGAAAAATAAATCTTGGTACAGTCTCTGTTGATGTTACCTGTGATCTTAAATGGTAAGGGTGGGAATTGACTGAAATCAAATAAGGGGGAACGATAGTCAATTAAAGAACATTGAACAAGTTGATCAACATCATTCCAGATTCTTCAAATAGTGCTAGAAAACTGTCATAGTTAATCAAATCATGTCTTCTGTTTTACTTCTTGGACAAATACAGCTTTTGTTAAAATGTTTTCATATTTTAGCAATCTTATTTTATCTACCTAAAACATTTTACAGTTAGTCAAGGCAAACAGAAATCCTCAAAGAGAAAAATATCCATACTTTGGAACTCTGACTTACTTCCATTAGAGTATTTTAAGAAACTTTAATTAATGGAATAATGCTACCATCTATGAGTCTACATTTTGATTTAGAACAGTTCTGTATTCCCCACAAGAGCAGATATACTCCTATGTTTGATCATTTGCCAGTTGATCTGGCAAATTATTTAAAGTCTGCATCCTTGATATTATGTAGATACTCAACAAAAAACTATTGACAAATTAGGTAGTCAGTGAATGAGTAACCGTAAAGCCACATGAAGAATGGTCCTACATGCCATTTACATTTTTAGATAATGTGTTTTGTGCTCCCCTGCATCTTTTAAAATTATAATTAACATATAATCAATTACATACATTTGAAGTGTACAATTTAGTATTCTGATTTGTTGAAATCGTCAAAAAATTTAGATAATAAACGTAGTCTTACCCCCAAATGTTTCCTTATGATTTGCATTACTGTATGACAAATATTAAAAGCACCAGTATTTTACCTAAAATGCAATTATTGTTAAATCCAATAAATTATCATTGCAAGCATCTTGCCTTTGTCATTGAGCTACCATTTAACAAGATTGCAGCTCACCATATTAGTTACATGTTTCAATCCAAAAAAGACTGTATTAGAATTCTTACGCCATGCATCCTACTCTGAGTGTGCATATTTTTGTGTATGTATATATTGACACTGGGTCATTTTATTCTTATGCTCTTTCTTATAACAAATAAGTGCATATTAGGCATATATCCCAAGATTTGAACACCAGTTCCTTTACTTGCTAAACACAACACAGAAAAATGTATTTAAAATTGTGTTAAACAGATGTTTCACACAGGACTGTTTAACGAGACACTTTACCAGTCTAACAAATTTAGGTTTTATCTATCTATCTATCTATCTATCTATCTATCTATCTATCTATCTATCATCTATCAATAATCTTTTTTTCTATCTATATCAAAAAGAAAATAAAAATAAGCCATGTCCCTTTTGGACAAAATCTCACTTTCCACCCTTGATATATTGAAGTCTTTATAAGACATGCTTTAAGTGCAAATACATATATCCTATACTATCTCCAAATTTGTGGTTTCACTTTTCAAAAAGTAAAATGGAGTGGAATTTCAGCAGAAAAGTATGGTACATATGACTGGAGTATTTATGACAATGAGAAAGGGAAATGTAGTATGAAAATAGGTTTTATTTGTTTGTTTCTCTTATAACAAAGCTCCAGATTGGGTTTCACTGTGAAAAAAAATTATTTACCGAGTTTATAGTGTCTAATATGATATGTCACTTATCATTCTAGATACTGAGGTATAGTTTTTATATCAGACAGATATGGTCACACTATCATAAGCATTAATGTTATGTAAATAAATTAGTAAAAAGCAAATTTCTGATTTATTCTAATAAATGCTGTTGAATTTGTTGTTGCCTATTCATATAGAAATTATGACTTGTCTAGCTTATAATATACCCCAAGTCAGTTCCTATAATTTATGAATATAACTGTGAACAAAATAAAAAAACTTTCTAGAAGACACTATTAAAAAATCTTCACAATCTTAAAAAGAGTGAAAAATGAAGAGTATTGATAACAATGTATACATTTAAGAAAATGCTAATGAACATAAGACAAAGAATAGTTTGTCATAGGGGAAGGACAACATAATTTTAAAACACCAAGAAATTTGAACAGGAACTTTACTTAAACAATCTAAACTACCAATACATCTGAGAAAAGATTTGCATCATTTTTATAGTTCAATACAATTTAAATTAAAACCACAATTAGGTACTGCTACACAATAGCCAGAATGGTTATAACAAATGCAGACAAGTCTAAGTGTTGAAAAAAAAAAAAGGAGCAGCTGAAATTCTCATAGACTATTGGAATGAGTGTAAATGATTAGAACTATTTTGAGAAATTATTTTTTAATAATGAACTAAAGTTGAATATATATGAGGGGCACACCCCCCAAAATAGAATTATTGTTTGGAAGGTGGGCTCCTTGTAGTACAGGCTTCCCCTACTAGGTAAGTGCTCTAGGAACCCATTGGCATCAGTGCACCAGTTAATGTTGAGAGTCTGCATTCAACTTCAGTGAATTGTTTTTTTGTTTTATTTTGTTTTGTTTTTATAGATTTCTTTTCAACACATTTGCCTAGTTCATGATGGGTGATTTACGAGGACACTTACCCACACCATACTGGGCATTCAGCAGTTTGTAACCAAAAATGGCATGGCCCCCATACCCCAGTTTTCCCATTCACCTATTCTCGCCCGAACAACTTATGCTTTTGTTTTCCCAATGAAACAAATCCTCAGAAGGGAATTGTTTTACTGATGTGGAAGAGTTGAAACAAAAAAATGACAGAAGCACTGAAAAGCATTAAAATTGATAAGCACAAAAACTGTTTTGAGTAGTGGAAAAAACACCTCTCTAGGTGTATTGCATCAAACGGAGAGTACTTTGAAGTTGACTAAAGTTTAACCATGTAAAGATATATACACAATTTTTTAGGAATAAATTCTGAGTTTTTGGGGGGTCTCCTCTCGTACATGATCCATGACCAATCGTGTCTGTCGGGGTCCCCAACACCCAGGTATTGCATTGGTACCAATCTGTGGCCTGATAGGAACCAGGGCGCTCAACAGGAGGTGAGCAGCATTAGATTCTCACTAAAAGTGGAACCCTATTGTGAAGTGTGCACTTGAACAATCTAGGTTGTGCTCTCTTTATGAGAATCTAATACCTGCTGACACCCTGCCCTTCTCCCCCAACGCCCCCTCCATTCCATCCCTCACTCCTCCATGGAAAAATTGTCTTCCACAAAACCAATTCCTTATGCCAAAAAGGTTAGAGATTGCTAATGTATGTACTCCTAAGTACATACCTAAGAGACTATACATGTATGAATAATGTAATACCATAATAAGAATATTTATTTTATGTATTTATTTTAAAGATGTGGAGTACAATTCAGGATTAGGTAGATAAGGAGTCATCATACCCGTAAAGTTTGGGCCTCCCTTTGGTCTCCACTTCTCCTGGCCTGAGATCAGGTACCCTTATTGATGTTATGTGTCCCCTACCCCTGGCAGCATTCTGCTACTGCCAATCTCTTTTTTATAGAATTATGATAAATGTCCAGGGTCCGCTTTTGAGTGAGAACATGTGGTACTCAGTTCTTTGTTTCTGTGATAGATCACGGAGTATTATAGGATCTAAATCCATCCAAGTTGCTGCGAAGCTCACAATTTTGTCCTTTTATGGCTGCATAATATTCCATCGTATATATGTACCACATTTTTTTAAATTCGGTCCACTTTTGATGGGCAGCACAGTTGGTTCCATGGTTTTGCTATTGTGAATAATGCTGCAATAAACATGTGTGTGCATGTATCTTTTTAAAGAATGATTTGAGTTGAGTTCCTCCGGGTATATTCCCAAAAGGAGGATTGCAATGGAACGTGGATTTTTAGATCTTTTAGGAATCATCACACTGTTTTTCACAGAGGTAGTACTAGTTTACACTCCCATCAGCAGTGTAGAAGGATTCCCATTTCTCTGCATACTCTCCAACATTTGCTGTTTTTTGAGTTATAGCCATCCTAATTGGAGTTAGGTGGTGTCTCAGTATGGTTTTAATTTGTGTTTCTTTGATGATTAGCGAGGATGAACATTTTTTCACGTATCTTTTAGCTGCTTGTATGTCTTCTTTTGAGAAGTGGCTATTCATATCTTGTGCCCACTTTTTAATAGGGCTGTTTCTTGTTTTCTTTTCGGCATGCTTGAGTTCCTTGCAGTTCCTAGATGTTAGGCCTTTGTCAGATATACAGTTGGCAAATAAGTTTTCCTATTTTGTGGGCTGTCTCCCCACTCCTTGATTTTTTTGTTTTTTGCTTTGCAGAAACTTTTCAGTTTGATGAGGTCCCACTTGTCTATCTTATCTCTTATGTCATGGGCTTTGGCATTTTGATCAGGAATGGGTTGCCTATTAAAATTTCCATAGGATGTCTCCTGCATTTATAAAGATTCTTAATGTTTGAGGTTTTACGTTTAGGTCTTTGATCCTTTTAGACTTTTTTTTATATGGTAACAGGTAGAAGTCTTGTTTCATTCTTCTGCATGTGGTCAGCCAGTTTTCCCAGCACCATTGACTGAATAGATTCATCCCTCCCCAGTGGTTGTTGGTAGAGGCTTCACAATAGCCACACAAAACGAAAAGAAAAAAAAAGAAAGAAAGAAAGAAAGAAATACCTTAGCATCTTCCTAACCAGAGAAGTGAAAGACGTCTACCAAAGGCAATATACAGATTCAGTGCTATACACATGAAATTACCAACATCCTTCTCATATCTGGAAATGACAATACAGAAATTCATATGAAAACAGAAAAGACCACGAATAGCCAAGACAATCTTTAGCAAAAGTAACGAAGCAGGAAGTTTCACACTTCCAGACTTTAAACTTTATTATAAGGCTACAATAATCAAAACAGCCTGGTTTTAGTACAAGAACAGGCATCTAGACCAATGGAACATGATAGAGATTCCAGAAGTAAAACCTGAATTTCTCAAGCAATTCATCTTCGACAATGCCTCCACCAACAATAAAAAAATTTGTAGCAGTGATATTCATTAAAAAATTCTGTTAGAAATAAACCAATGGCTATCATCTATATGATGAATAAATGACATAGTGTGATGTAACAGTGAATATCTACAATTACACCGACAACATGGATGGATGGCCAAACACATTGTACACAAAAGATATAAAGAAATATATAGCCTATTATTCCACATATATAAAATAAAGTATAAAACAAGATAAGTCTTTTGTTTTAGAAGCCAACATTGTATTTATGCTGATATGAGAGAACGGGGCAAGTACTAATTTAGAGGGTCAAAATAAAGTTCTAAAATGGTTATTATTTACTATTTTTTTAATCTGAGTGGTGGTTATGTGGGTAAATTTATAATAATTCATTGAACTGTGTCATTTGGATTTGTGCATTGCTTTATATGACTGATTTAATTTAGCAGAAAAGTTAAAAATACAACTAATCATCAACATGTAATAATGAACTATACAGTAGATAAATGCAAAAATATTGTCAATTTTTTTGAGCAAAAAATGGCTGTACAAAAATAAATGCCCTTAATTTCAGAAATGTACACTATTTACTGAAGCATGACTGTGTAAAAATGTGTCTGCCATTTGCTTTAAAATAGGTTTTCACTGAAAAATAATCAAAAGTGATAGACCAAGAAAGTGGCCAAATTTTGGTGAAATTGAATGATGAGTATATACATGGGAATACTATTCTGTTTGTGGAATAATTAGTATTAAATAAATAGTTTTCTTCCTGTTTTTAAACATATTGGAAAGGTTTGTTTCCATTTTTATTTTAGATTCAGGGGCATACATGCATGTTGATGAAATGGACATATTTTGTAGAGGTGGAGATTGGGTCTTGGGCGACCTATTCCCCGGATAGTGAACATTGAATTGAATAGGTAATTCTGAAACTCAGCCCTTGTCTCCACTTCTCTTATTGTTAGCATCCCCAGTGTGTATTATTGTTATTACTTAGCTCCTGCCAGTAGGTGAGAGTGTGAAATGTTTGGTTTTCTGTTTCCGAGTCAGTTCACTTAAGGTAATGATCTCCAGCTTGATCTATGTTGCTGCAAAGGACATGATTTCATTCTTTTTTATGACTGTGCAGTATTCCACGATGTATATATATACTACATTTTCTTCATCCAGTCCATTGTTGGTGGCCACTTAGGTTGGTTTCCTTATTTTACTATTGTAAATAGTGTTGCAATGAGCATGCCATTTTATTTTTAATTTGATTTATTTTCTTTTGAATAGATCACTAGTAGTGAGATTCCTGGGTTATATGGTAGTTTAATTTTTGTTCTTTGGAAATTTCCATACCATTTTCCACAGATGTTGGAGTAATCCACAATCCCACCAACAGTGAATGTGTTCCCTTTTCTCCAGAGCCATGCCATTCTGACAGGAGTGAGGTGATAGTTCATGGTGGTTTTAGTTTGCATTTCTCTGATGATAGTGATGGTGAACATGTTCTATGTAGTTGTTTCCCACTTTGTGTCTTCTTTTTGGAATTGTTCATTAATATCCTTTACGCATTTTTTGATGGGTTACTTGTTTTTGTTTTCCCATATTGAGTTGAGTTCCTTGTAAATGCTGGATATTAGTCCTTTTTTTGAGGCATACTTTGCAAATATTTTCTCCCACTCAGTAGATTTTCTATTCATTCCGTTGATTGTTTCTTTTGTTGTATAGAAGCATTTTAGTTTACTCTTATTTGTCTATTTTTGTTTTTGTTGCAATTTCTTTCGGGATCTTCACTGAAAATGTTTTGCCTAGATCAATGTTCAGAAGAGTGTTTCCTAGATTTTGCAAGATTTTTATACTTTCAGACCTTATGTTTAAGTATTTAATACATCTTGAGTTAATTTTTGTATGTGGTGAGACATAGGGATCCAATTCTATTCTTCTGTATATGTCTAGTCAATTTTTGCAGCGCCATTCATTGAATAGATTGTTCTTTCCTCATTGTTTACTTTTGCCAACTTTGTCAAATATCAGTTGGCTGGAGTTATGCAGTTTTATTTCTAGGTTCAGTATTCTATTCAATTGATATCTGTCTATTCTTATATCAGTACATTGGTATTTTACTTACTATATCCTTATAATGTAATTTGAAGTCAAGCAGTGTGATGCCTCTGCAATTGTTCTTTTTTCTTAGAATTGCTTTGGTTATTCAGGCTCTTTTTGGTCCCATGTACATTTTTATTGCTTTCTCTTTTTAGTTCTGTGAATAATGAAGTTAGCATTTTGATCAGGATTTCATTGAATATGCATATTGCTTTGAGCAATATGATCATTTTAACAATATTGAGTTTTCCAATCCACAAACATGGAATTATCTTTCATTTGTTTGTGCCATTTATGATTTCTCTAATCACTGTTTTATAGTTTTTTCTTGTAGAGATCTTTCACCTCCCTAGTAAGTTATATTCCTAAGTTTTTGTTTTGTGTGCGTGTGTTTGTGTGTGTGTGTGCATGTGCGTGCGTGTGTGTGCCTGTGTGTGTGTGTGTGTGTGTGTGTGTGTGTGTGTGTGTGTGTGTGTGGTTAGTGTTAGTGGGATGAAACTCTTGATTTGGTTCTTGGCTTGAGCGTTGGTCTACAGGAACACTACAGATTTTTGTACATGGAATTTGTATCCTCAGACTATACTGAAGTCATTTATCAGGTCTAGAAGCTTTTTGTAGTGGTCTTTAGGGTTTCCATGAACAGAGATAGATGACTTTCTCCTTGCCTATTTGGATATCTTTTATTTTGTTATCTTGTCATATTGGTCTTGATAGGACTTCCAGTACACTGTTGAATAAGAGTGCTGAGAGAAGATATCCTTGTCTTTCTTTTGTTCTAAGGGGGAATGTTTTCAGCATTTCCCAATTAAGTATCATGTTGGCTGTGTGTATTTTGTACATGGCTCTTATTTTTCAGGGGATATGTGCCTTCAATTCCCAGTTCTTTGATGGTATTTATCATGAAGGGATGTTGCATTTTGTCAAATGCCTTTTCTGTATCTATGGAGATAATCATATGGTTTTTATTTTTGCTTCATTTATGTGGTGGATCATGTTTATTGATTTGCACATATTGAATCATCCTTGCATCCCTGGGATAAAATCCACTTGGTCATGATGAATAATTTTTTTTTTTTTATATGCTGTTAAATTCTATTTGCTAATATTTTGTTAAGCATTTTTGTATCTATATTCATCAGGAAAAAAGGTCTGCAGTTTTCTTTTTTTGTTGTGCCTTTGTCTGATTTTGGTATTAGTGTGATACTGGTTTCATAGAATGAGTTAGGGAAGAATACCTCCCCATCGATTTTCTGAAATAGTTTCAGTAGGATGAATACTTCTCTTCTTTGTATACCTGATAAAATTTGACTGTGAATCCATCTGTCCCTGGGATTTTTTTGTTTGGAGATTTTTTAATTACTGATTTGATTTTATTACACATTATTGGTCGATTCAGGGTATCTATTTTTTCCTGGTTCAGTAATGAGAGGTTGTATATTTCCAGGAATTTATCCATTTCTTACAGGTTTTTTAGTTTGTTTCTATACAGCTTTTCATAGTGGTCACTGGTTATTTTTTTATTTCTATAGTATAGGTTATAATGTCAGCTCTGTCATTTTTTATTAAATTATATGTCTTGTCTCCTTTTTCTTGGTTAGTCTAGCTAGCAGTCTGTCAAATTCATTTATGTTTTCAAAGAACCAACTTTTTGATTCATTGAATCTTTGTATCTTTTTTGGTTTTAATACCATTTAGCTCTGATGTGATCTCTGTTATTTTATTCTACTAGCTTTAGGGTTAGATTGGTTTTGTTTTTTAGTTCATTGAAGTGCAAGGTTAAGTTGTTGATTTCTGGTCTTTCTATTTTTTCTATGTATATAAGCATTC
>CAUYQG010016001.1:0-28999 GCA_963574415.1 Tarsius wallacei
AGACGCGCACTACCACCCCGGCTAATTTTTGATTTATTGTAGAGATGAGGTCTCGCCAAGTTGCCCAGGCGGGTCTCGAACCCGTGGGCTCAGGCAATCCACTCACCTCAGCCTCCCAAGGCGCGGGATTACAGGCTGAGCCACCAAGCCCGGCTGGAAAACAATCTTTTTAGAGCAGGTGTTGAGCAATTGTTTATACAAGGTGCTATGAGATCAGTGCTATGTGGGGAGCCAGTCAAACAAGGGCCTGTGTTTTATAGTGACAGACCTGAAGGGCATATACTAAATGTCCAGGTCAGCCGAAGAGCAGAATAAAAACACTCAACAGGCCAGGTGTGGTGGCTCAGCCTGTAATCCCGGCACTTTGGGAGGCCAAGGCGAGAGGATTGCCTGAGCCTGGGGGTCGAGACAAGCCTGGGCAACTTGGTGAGCCCTCATCTCTACAATAAATCACAAAAACTAGCTGGGCATGGTGGCATGCGTCTATAGTTCCAGCTACTTGGAAGGCTAAGGCGGAAGGATCGCTTGAGCCCAGCAGGTCGATGCTGCAGTTGTTGTGAGCGTGCCACTGCATTCCAGCCTGGGCAACAAAGAGTGAGACTCCAACTCAAAACAAAACAAAACAAAACAAAACAAACACTCAACACATGGCCTGGGATGAGACTCTAACGTGCTGAACCTCTGAACAGGTAAAAATAAGTACATAAGTGACATAGCGGGTGCCACGTCAGACTACATGTTAACCAGAAAGCGAGTCTACCATCCAAAAGGAAGTCACAGGACAGTGGAGGAGGAAGCAGACAGCACTCAGGAGCGACAGAAGAGCTGTTCCCAGGATGGTCGGTGAAGGAGGTTTCCCTTTCCCAGACTGTACTGGAAGGAAATGAAACCTCCCTAGCAATTTGGTAATAGAAATGAAGACATTTTGCACATAAAAATCAGGGCTCTGGTAAAAAACAGAAACAGTGTGGAGAAAAACAGAAGCGGTCTGGTCCTTCTGGATGGTGGACTCGCTTTCTAGTTAACATGCAGTTTTAAGTGGCACCCGCCATGTCACTCAAGTTCTATCAGCAGGTGACAGACAACACATAAAGGTGAGAACCATCTCAGATTAGAATGATTCAGGTGGCACCCTTCGCTCAGTGCAGGGGCCTGGAGGTCAAAGCCAGCTTCATGGTTTTTTGTTTGTTTGTTTGTTTGTTTTTGTAAATAAGGATAGCTGAGTTGTGTCCAGGAAAATGCACGTAGCTCATAATATCTCAGAATGTAAGTTCATCCTCAGCAAATGCTTTGGTTACTTTAAGATAGTCTCAAGTCAAAGAATCTGCCAGGTGTTGTTGAAGGTTTTGACTTACCTGCCAAAGTTCAGCTGCTAGGAATCAATAAAGCCAGGTAATTAGTCCTGTCCTCCCAACTTACAGAATGCTACTTTGGTAAAGCTAACTCCTCCCAGCTGTGATACATATTACAACAGGGTCAGGTGAAACTTCTCATTCCATTCATCGATACAGACTGAGCACATATCACACCCCGCAGGCACTGGGCTCCACATGAGGATACATAATAGACACAGCCCTGCCTTCATGGTCATGTTCCCAATATGGGCAAGGCTGTTCTTTCCTTTATATACTTCCGACCTGGCCTGCACCCGAGCTGGGTAGAACCCTAAGGCCCCAAAAGGATCTTGACATTGTTGACAGCAAATTCTTTTCTCTATTACAACTTATTTCTTAGTTAAACCAGCCGACATGTTTTGATGACTAATTTTATGTGTTAAACTGGTTGGGCCATGGTGCCCAACATAAAGCTAGATTTTTTAAAAGATGTTTTTGGACAAGATTAAGGTTTAAATCAGTGGACTTTGAATAAAGCACCATTTTCCTAACAGTGGGTGGGCCTCATCCAATAAGTTACAGGCCTTAGTAGAACAAAGACTGACCTTCCCTCAGTAAGAAGAAATTCTGCCACCAGAAGGCCTTTGGACTTAGACTGCAACTCTCCCCCGAGCCTCCAGCCTGTTGGCTCATCCTGCAGAGATTGAACTGTATCTCCATGACTGCATGAGTCAATTCTTTAAAATAAATCTCTCTCTGTCTCATACATACATACATACATACATACACACACACACATCATGTTGGCTCTGTTTCTTTGGAGAGCCCTGATTAGTACACATGTACACTCACAAAACTCCAAGTAGTACACACCAAAGAAAGTGAGGTGTCAAGGAGCATGGGGACGGGAGATGGTCCACATTCTAATACTTTCCATTATTAATGAAAATAGATGAGTTTGGTTGCTAAAGATGAAAGGATTCTTAAAAATCTAGATCAGTGAAGTGAAAACTTTTTCCAAGCAAAATCTTACACAGAATTCTAATATACCAAAATGAGGTTAAGACACCCATTCATTTCAACTGCCTTATTCTCTTGAAGCACATCCCCAAACTTGAATGTTCTGGTTCATTGTTTACAAACTAGATTAATGTGATGCTCCCCCAGTAACATATCTTGCGAGCCCCCAGTTTTACTTTTATTTTATGCTACTCACGTATGCACCAACATTATAGATAAACACTTCTTCTGCTCATAGCTCTTAAACAACTATAAAACAAACAACTCAAACAACTATAAGACAAATTTACAAATTCAATAAAAACATTCCTACCAAACCAATAAAAGTTAATTTAATAACATTAATTTGATTTGCCACATGATGTTTTGCTCAAACTAAATTGCTACTGGTAACATGAATATGATCTTGACTTCTCTAGATATGTTTTTGGGTGTGTTTGACATGCCTTTACTATTGTACAGATATATGAAAATAAGAGAGAACACAAATTTTCCATGATTTTCCTTTTTAAAAATTACTCAACTTTCATTTCTATGGGGCCTCATGATATCATTTGATGTGAATATTGATGAGACCTCTTTAGTTCTTTTCTAGGTATCTCGTAAAAATTAAAGCAGCACTGCCTGATGCCAAAGGGAAGACAGATATGAGCAGACACTCAGGCCCTGGCGTGGACAGCAGAGTGATTCAGGTAAAAGCTCATATGCATTCTCATCAACATGAAAACACTAGTAGAAGAGGAAAGGTGAATATGGCAAAATGCTGTTCATTAATGAATCCAAGTGAAGGGCTCATAGACACTCTTGTTTTATTTTTGCAACTATTCTGTAAGTCTGAAATTTTTTCAGTTAAAAAGTTGGGGGAAAAAGAAATTCTCTTAGAGAACTCACTCATTGTCCCAAGACTATGTCTATACCTCCCTAGTATGAGTAACATTGATTGACTTCACCCTTTATTTTATTAATTAGAAAGCTGAGGCCCAGAGAACAGAACTGACTTTTGAGGATATTGCAGTGCCAATTAGTGGGGAATCAAGATTAGAACCTCAGTCTCCCTGTCTAGACCCTTTACCTTACTGACTGTATGACCCTACTATGCATTTAGGCTTCAGAGCCCTACAATTTCTTACAGGGTTATATTCTGCTATAAGAAATTGGTGAGGATTTCACAATAGACTTGAGTTTCCAGACCACTGCTGAGCTGACCTTTGAGAAGATGACAGCTGTGTACCCCAAACACATCACAGTCGTCACAGAGTTCAGCATGGACGGAGAAGATGAGACCACACCCTGCTAGGAAGCATTTCATTCTCGAACTGTAAAAAACTAAACCTCTTTGTCCTTGTACTCCAGCTATCCCTAAATCTTCCCCCAGTCTATTATACCCAGGGTCACAACCTGGGACCACTCCCATGATCAGAGCTGCCTGAAGTCACTCTCTATGCTCTAGGTCCTGCCTCCAGCCCTGTAATTTAATTTCTCATCAGTAAAAAGGAGATAATATAAAGCTTTGGGAAAGAGCAAAAATTACTACACATAAAAGCACTTTGAAAATAAGAGGATGACTATGATGCAGAATGCTTTAGGAAATGCTCATCATTTAAACCATCATTTTCCCCAAGGGACAGGGGTCTGAGTCCAGGTTTAAATAACTCAATGACTGAAGGATGTGCTTACCATAAAAAGAACTGCAATGACTAAGGAGTTGAAAAGAATTTGTGAAGGGTTTGATTTTCTCTGTCCTTCTGAGAGGGTCAAGTTTATGGGAAAAACCCAGGGGGAAAAGTCAAGTCATGTTTAATGTGAAACACAGACACTATGGGTATTCATCAGAGGAAATTATATGTGGAGGGCTACTCAAAGAAAATCTTATTCCCCCTACTGCAAACACACAGAACTGCAAATGTATGGGAAAAGTGACCTATCCTTTGGTTTTCAATAAACAGTCAACAGCTTCTGCAAGCTATAATCTAGTTCTTAGGAGTCTACATTCACGAATAAGTTGTGGATGAACCCATCTGACCACAAACCTTAGAAGTTGTGCAATGTTTTCCACAAATGCTAGGTTTACAGTTCATTAGAAGGATCCTGAATCCTGGCCATGGTGCCGGCTAGCATTCTGGTGCCTTTGGGAGAGTCTGTGGTGGGGAATAAAAGTCTGTAAGCTGTCTGGGCAATTGAGAAATAAAAGTTTATAAGCTGCCTAGGCAATTCTACTCAGTGTTCATATGCCACCTCCCTTTGGAGCATAAAAGGAATCAGCATGGGTTGGTCCAGGAAGAAGCTCAGAGTCTAGAAGCAGCATTTCCCCTGGCAAAATGGCTAGGCTGCCCCAGAAGGTAGTTTCTGGTGAGGGTGTTCCTCTTTTAGATGTTGCTATTCCCCAGAAGTGCCAAAACACTGCACTCATTCCTCATAATCATACTCCAACTCCCGCCATGATGTCACCCAATTCCCTAATGCACCTTTCCCAGCCTGGATCTCCAGCGCCACTATTTCTAGGTCTCAAGCTTTTTTGATGTTTCCTCTTGCACCTTCTCCTGCCTTGCTTTCTTACTTTGTCCGCACCCTCTCAGACCTCTCTGAGGTCCACTTTTCCTGGAAGAGGCCTCGCCTTCTTATGCTGGATTGGGTGTGACCCCTCTGCACAACCTCAGCACCCACATTATGCCTCTGCCACCTCACATCTGTCCCTGTTTTACAATGATCCCTTTATGCCTCACATATACTCATTTCTGAGCAGAGACTTTGTGTCTACAGTATTCAACAGAAGTACATCAAAAATGTTTCCTGAATGATGAATAAATAATCTAAGCTTACTTTTCTGGTCCTCAAGGGACTATTAAAAAAATCCACAAAGTGATGCAGCCATCTCCAGCAAGGGACCCATTGGGTGCCCCTTGTGGGAAGGTGAGCTGGAAGCTCTACCACCTGCAACATGGTAAGCAGCAGCCTTGAGTGGGCAGGATGGCTGATTCCACAGGCCAAAGATCGAAGGGACTGGACCCGAGAAATGGGACTGTGATTGTGGTTTACTCGTCCCACGAACTGAGCTCTTTTCTGGGCCTTGACCTCCTTAAAAGGAGAGTCTTGAATTAGAGAAACTCCAGATTCCCTTCAGATTTCAAGAAATGCCATCAGCTGAAGCAAACGGGCTTTGCTGGGGACTAAAAAGTGAAGTGGTGAATGGCAAGCAGGGGACAGAAGTGTGTGTTGTGGACACCCTACCATGACACCGCAGTGTGGTATTTTGGTCCCTAGAGCAGGAGACCTTTGGCGCTAGTACAGACATTGCTGACTGATGTGGCTGGGGTGAAGAAGTGGGGGCGCTACTAGCACAGGGTGGGCAGGGACCAGGGGTGCTGCTAGGAATGCACAGGGTAGTCCCCCCCAAAAAACAGTTCAGCCCTGTGTGTCAATTGTGCCGAGGTGGAGCTGTCTGCAGGGTCAGCCCCCTCTACCTTTGCCACTTAATTTGCCAGTAGGCACCCCTGCTCCAGGTATGGTGGCTCCATCTGCCACACAAAACATAGAGGCAAACACATATGGATGCTGCAGACACTAGGAAAGGTCAGTCTCTGGGCCCCCAGAGAGGGTGTGAAGTTGTGCGTGTGTTTAAGGCAGAAAGTTTAGGGAACTCACTTGTTCAGGATTCTCCTGGGCAAATTGGTCCAGACGGCCACATTCCAGTATCCCAACTAAATCAGGTGGAGGTAGGCAAGGCAGGTTCTGGACCAAACTGTGATACAGGCAGATTGACAGCAATCTATCTACTCCTAGTGAACTGTCTGTTGTCTTATTGGTTCCTGCCACTGAGGAATTCAGTCTTAGAAATGATGTGACCCTTTAGAGCCTCGTTCTTTTCACCTTGGAAATGTTTCCATGAAGCCTTCCCAGGCCTCATGGAAAGCCCTCTTTGATCCCTTTCTCTTTAATCCCAGAATTCTCAAGGTTTCCATTGTGCAACCTAGTGCTTAGTTATATGGTTTGGTGTTTCCCAGGGAAGGTCCCTGTTCCATACCCATATCCTTAACTGGATTGCAAGCCCTTCAGGAGTTTCTGTGGCCTATTGAGGCCTGCCATGTCACTAAGTCTATAGCAGAAATTCATTAAAAGTTTGTTTGATTGATTTCTACATTTTAAAGAAGTAATTCGCTCATTGCAATAAGCTAATGCCTGTTCCTACCAAGTTTGCTCCTCATGGTTCCTCTTTTCTGCACGTGTCCCTCCTCCTTGCAACCCTACCATGTTTTAGCAACTCTGATCATAGGAGTTTGGGGCAGGGTGGGTAGAGGTGGGACTGTGGAAAGGCCTATGGGTCACTCAGGTTGGAGGCTTCCTTGTCTCCATCCCTGGCTAGCATGGGACACTGACACAGGAGCACTTTTCCGGACTCCTCCCAAGTTCCCTGGGAAGAGGGGCTTTGCACTTTTGTGTCCCTTCCAAACTTCTAGTTGAAATAGAAGCCACAAGTGTCTGTGGCCAGGGAGAAGTGGCAACAGAACCAGCTAATAGGAGCAGAATTTCTGGAATCTTTCTCTTTCTGTGTCTTTCCTTCCCATCTTACCATTCCAAGCTGATGTTAGAGTTATTACTGACATCTGCTTGGGCTAAGACTTGGACTATAAGAACTGAGAATGTTCCTGGTTATGATATATGATGCTCCTACATTTGTGATGATACTGGCAACATCTGTTGCTGGCAGATACTTTTGCCTCAGCAGAATATATAAAATTCTCAGGACTACTAACCACTTTCCAAGTCTGTGAACACAATGGGAAATGCTTTCAGAAACCACCTGGTTAGAACTTCAGGCCTTAACTTGTCAAGATATGGACATTAAAATGACTATTTTCTATAACTACTTATATTAGGTAGTCACTCTTGGATACTGGCTCATCAAAGTATAATTGAGGAGGCAGAAATTAATGCCAGATCTCTGCCTGCAAATATTCATTAAGATGAGTATAATTCTAACTACTGATGGAATGAGTCCTTGCGTAAGACTTGAAAGACCTGGAGCCCAATTCCAGCCCTGTCACTGGCAGTGAGCAAATAGCTTAACCTCTCCAGTACGCTTTTTCTAAAATGTGGATGACTGCACTGTGCTACCTGCCCCCCGGATTGCTGTGAGAAGTGGGGTATATGGCAGTGCTCCCTCCTCCTTTTAAAAAGACCTCTTAGAGTCACCTGGTTCTTTCCATCTTGTAAATAGAGCCCCTCACACTCATGTGATCTGCACTATTATCAAAAGCACCAAAGAAGACCCTGCAGGAAAGGGGGAATGGCCACAGCCAGGCTGCAGCCTTTGCTCCCTTCCTGCCATTGCCTCTCGCTGGTAGGCTTCCTAGTCATGGGTCTCCTGAAGGGTCACTTAGCACATCACAGCTACTGACTATTAACAGCCCACGTCTTGCATTCTCAGGGAGGAAAAGCGAGGAGAGGTGGCACCTGTACTGACTCTCTCCCACCCTGGTGCCCCTGCACCTCCCCAGGCGGTTGACACTTCCATTCCTCAGCTCACATGGCCTTCCAGGTTCCTCTAGGTCAGGTCTTCTTCCTAGCCCCCGGCTCTCCCACGGCACTGCCTGCCAGCCTGGCTGGGATCCTGCATTGTGCTGAGGAACAAGGAACTAGGAGTTGGTGGGAAATATTGTGTAATTCCTGGGGATTATGGTAATGTGTATCCACCCTCAATTTAATCATAAGTATAGACAGTTAAACACTAGATTATAGGCATCAGAAGTTGTTGATTGTTACTAAAAACCAAGAAGGCAGTACAATGTTATCCAACAGTACATATTCATTAAGGGAGAAAAAGGAAGTGCTTTTGAACATCCCCACTGCATATAATTTACTTTGATGAATACCCACAGAGTATGTGTTTCATGTCAAATGCAAGTTAATTTTCCCTCTGGCTCTTTCTCATGAACTTGCCACTAGGCCATAACTACTTAATCTCAACACCACTGGAGTTGCAGAAAACCCTTACTAAATTATAGGACTGGAAAAATTCCCTCTCACCCCATCCTTTGCCTTATTCTGTCAGCTCTAGGTACATGCACCTTAGGTTCTGTTCCCTCTACCTTTATTTCAGTCGTTCCTGGGCTCCACACATAAGATGTTCTTACAGAGTCATCTCTCTGTAAATTACCTCCTCAATAAATTCCTTCCAAAAGTCCTTTGCCTAACCTCCAGAGGACTCATTCTCATTTCTACATAATAGAAAAGCAAGAAAAAAAATAACCAGCAATGAATCCACACAAATTTGCTTAAATACTTTAACATACACTTTTAGGATTATTATCATCAAACTGTTTTTTTTTTTTTTTTTTTTAGCATTTTCCTGTTTCCTGAGTTCCCTCTGATTTATATCTTAAGCAAGAATCATCAGCTTTCAGCTGGAGATTCTATGTCTCATCAATGATGACCACTCTGAAAGAGTACAGAACTGCTCCTCTTAGGAAAAGAAATTAATATTCGGATGTTTAAGTGAATTATTAAAATATAATAAGAGGGCATTGATACTGGAACATCATTGTGGCTGCCTGGGTGGGTCCCAGCCCTATCAGAGGCCAGCTCCTCCTACCACACGAGCTCTTGATCTCTTCCTGCACTCAAAATCTTCACTCTTGCAGCTTCCTCTCTCTATTTAGCAACATTTTCTTCACTCTCCGTTGGCTCATACACATAAACAAACATGCTCTAGTATCTTACATCTTTAAAATAAGCAAACCTGAGCCAGGCATGGGGGTGGAGCTCACAATCCCAGTTACTTGGGAGGCTGAGGTGGGAGGATCACTTGAGGCCAGGAGTTCAAGACCAACTTGGGCAACAAAGTAAGATTTTATATGGATGTGTATATATATATATCTTATCTTGTTCTTGTTTGACACGTTATCTAGGTTAACAGTTGTTTCTTTCATACTTGAAAAAAATGTTGTGCTTCTGTCTTATTACTACTGCAAATAAAAGTCCGCTGCTAGTCTAATTTTTATTCTCTCATAAATAAACTGCCTTTCCTCACTGGCTGCTTCTAAGAACTTCTCTGTTTTGGTATTCCTTTAGTTTCTAAGTCTGAGGATTTGCATCTTTCATCAACTCTGGAAAATTTCTTGGCATTTAATGTTTGCGAATCCTTTTTTTCTTATGGAATTCCGACTTACTGTGCTTTAAACCTTCCCATTTGTCCCTCATCATGTTTATTTTTTTCTTTTATATCTTTCATTTCTTTGTCTCTGTGCTGAATCCTGCGTAAGAGCTTTGGGTATTTTGCTGTTCATAATTCATCCTGTCTCTTCTGCTTCTAACACAATAGTCTATTAAAACAAAGTAAAGTCTTATTTTAAAACACACACACACATTATCTCTGAGTAGATTTCAACATGAAACAGTTATCCACATCAAGTTTCAGATGTTTGTTTATTAATAAGGTTACTCTGAAAAGATACCAAAGTAATTTTGTGCAGCTAGGGGAAAGACATTGTTTCCTGTCTAAGCAGAAGATTGTGTGAATGGCTGCTGAAAACCTTCATTCTAATTTGCTTTAAAAGAAGAAAATTTCTTTTAGAAGTCTGAATCTTTTTTTCCCCTCATGTTGTTGCCGAAATCTACAGCATTGAGTAGAAGCTATGCTGGTCTTGGGAACTCTAGGGTTAGGATTTCTGCCCTACTTGACAGAGGGTTCCTTTCATCCCACATGACACTCAGTGCTGCTGCAGAACTTCAGCTCCAAAAGAGGACAGAGAAAGTTGGAAGCTCTGTGGCCTGAACATTCTCAAAGACAAAACCTGTATTTTCCAGGCCCCAGAAATTCCAATTCTTTCACCTGTGTCTAGTCTGCATTTTTACCTATCCTTTGAGTTTTAATTTCCATTATTATTTTTATTTTATTATAGTTTTATAAGTGCTATGTTTCTTTTTTCAAGTCCATCTGGTCTTTTCTGATAATATCTTATTCTCTGCTAAGGTTTTGGAACTCTTCTTTTATTACTTAATTTTTTTAATTTCAAAGATGTGAGGCACAATTCAGGATTAGGTATACATGTGGATCATCATACAGGTAAAGTTTAGCCCTCCTTTGGTCCCCACTTTGTCTGGTTTGAAATCAGGTGCCCTTATTAATGTTATGTGCCCTCCTCCCTCCCCTGGCAGTTTCTGGCTACTGCTGGTCCCTTTCTTACTGTATTATGGTAAATGTTCAGGATTCGCTTATGAGCGAGAACATGTGGTACTCAGTTCTGGTTCTGTGATAAATCACTGAGTATTATAGACTCTAAATCCATCCAAGTTGCTGCGAAATCCATAATTTTGTTCTTCTTTATGGCTGCATAATATTCCATCATGTATTTGTACCACATTTTAAAAAATCCAGTCTAGTTTCAATGGACAGCTCAGTTGGTTCCATGTTTTTGTTATTGTAAATAGTGCTGCAATAAACATGTGTGTGCAGGTATCTTTTTTGTAGAGTGATTTAAGTTCCTCCGGGTATATTCCCGGAAGGGGGATTACTGGGTCATATGAAAGGTCAATTTCTAGTTCTTTTAGGAATTGCACACTGTTTTCCAAAGAGGTTGAACCAGTTTGCATTCCCACCAGCAGTGTAGAAGCATTCCCTTTTCTTCGCATCCTCGCCAGCATTTACTGTTTTTTTGTTTTATTAGTGATAGCCATTCTTACTGGAGTTAGATAGTATCTCAATGTGGTTTTGATTTGTCTTTCTCTGATGATGATTAATTAGGCTGAGCATTTTTTAATGTGTATGTTGGCTGCTCGTATGTCTATTCATGTCTTTTGCCCACTTTTTAATGGTGCTGTTTGTTTTTTTTCTTTTCAGCATGCTTGAGTTGCTTGTAGATCCTGGATGTTAGGCCTTTGTCAGATATGAAGTTGGCAAATATTTTTTTACCCATTCTGTGAGCTGTCTCCCCGCTCTCTTGATGGTTTCTTTTGCTTTGCAGAAGCTTTTTAGTTTAATGAGGTCCCACTTGTTTATCTTATCTTTTATGGCATGGGCTTTTTGATCAGGAATTGGTTGCCTATTCTGATTTCTGTAAGGGTGTCTCCTGCATTTTCTAAGATTCTTAAGTTGGGGTTTTACAGTTTGGTCTTTCATCTATTTGGAGTTGATTTTTGTGTATGGTTATTGGTAGGGGTCCTGTTTCATTCTTCTGCACGTGATCAGCCAGTTTTCCCAGCACCATTTGTTGAATAGGTTCTCCTCTCCCCAGTGGTTGTTGTTGGAGGCTTTGTCAAAGATGAATTTGTTGAGAAATTGAGGTTTTGCTTCTGGAATCTCCATCCTGTTCCACTGGTCTATAAGACTTCTTGTACCAATACCAGGCTGTTTTGATTGTTGTAGCCTTATAATAAAGTTTAAAGTCTGAAAGTGTGATATTTTCCACTTTGTTTCTTTTGCTAAGGATTGCTTTTGCTATTTGTGGTCATTTATGTTTCCATATGAGTTTCTGTATTGTTTCCAGGTCTGAGAAGAAAGATGTTGGTAATTTAATGGATATTGCATTGCATCTGTAGATTGCCTTTGGCAGGATGGATTTCTTAACAATGTTGATTCTTCCACTCCATGAGCATGGAATATTTTTCCTTTTGTTGTCACCTTTGACTTCTTTGAGCAGTGTTTTGTAGTTTTCATTGTAACGATCTTTCACTTCTCTGGCTAAGAAGATGCGGAGGTATTTCATTTGTGTGTGTGTGTGTGTGGCTATTGTGAATGGGATTGTGCTTTTTATTTGGTTCTCTGCCTACTTGTTGTTGATGTAATAAGAATGTGACTGTCTCTTGCACATTTATTATGTACCCTGAGACTTTGCCAAAGTCCTTTAGCAGTTCAAGGAGGTTTTTGACAGATTCTCTTGGGTTTTCAAGGTATAGAATCATATCGTCTGCAAAGAAGGATAAATTAACTTATTCTTTTCCTGTTTGGATACCTCTGATTTTCTTCTCTTGTCTGATTGCTTTAGTTAGGACTTCCAACACTATGTTGAACAGGAGAGGAGAGAGTGGGCAGCTTTGTCTTATTCCAGTTTTCAGGGGAAATGCTTCCAGTTTCTGTCAATTTAGCAATATGTTGGCTGTGGATTTATCCTAGATGGCTCTTATTATTTTAAGGTATGTTCTCTCTATGCCTAGGTGTTTGAGGGTTTTTATTGAGAAGGAATGCTGGATTTTATTGAATGCTTTTTCCACATCTAATGAGATAATCATGTGGTTCTTGTTTTTGCATCTGTTGATGAGTTTAATTACATTTATGGTCTTGCAGATGTTGAACCAGCCCTGCATCCTGGGGAATGAAGCCTACTTGGTCTGTTTTATTACTTTAAACAGATGTGTTTTGAATTCTATAGGGAATACATCTAGTATCTAGTGTCCCTGGGAGATCTAGCTCTGCAGTTGCCTTTTCTGTTGACTGTCACTCATGGGAGCTTGTTCACTCATGTGTTTGTAATTGGGGCTATGAGCTCATGTCCTCTGGGTTTTCTGAATGGACTCTTCTCAAGCTTTGGTTGAGTGTATAAACCTCCAGAAAGTTTTTTCTTTTATCTTCTGCCAGGTGCCCTCAATCCAAGACCACTCTGAGTTAAAAGTCTCAGCTCTGGGGTTTCTGGATAGCCCAAATGATTTAAATATATTCTCCCAAATCCATGAAGGGGAAGGCTGTGATTATACATTTTCATGGGGCTTTTCCCCCTGTACCTGCAGCCAAGACCAAAGAAGATAAGTTTCTTTGTCAAAATTTTGCTGGTGTATAGAGTTTTTCAGGTCCACTTTTTGCTGAGGATGGCAAATATACGTGAGGAGTCTCATTTCCAACTTCCCAAATTGCATGGCCTTAAGACCTTGTCTCCTTACCTTATGAGGCTATTAAAACCCAGGACTCTTGAAAGCTGAGATTGATCATCTTCTTCGTGGGGTCTATGGATAGAGGCCATCAGAACCTGCTTACCACTGTGGTGGTTTCCTGGTCCTCTTCATTTTTGACTCCTGAGAATTTCTCATTTTTTTGAAGGTGCAGTTCAATATTTAACAGGAAAGCTTTAAAAATTATTGTATCCAGTATTTTTAGTTGTTTTACTTAACATTTTTTCAGCAGGATAGGTGCTCCACCATATTAGTGGAAAAGGACATTTCCTCCTGTATTGAAACTGACTTTATCCTTAGGAAAGAAATTTTTTGTTAAAAAAAGAAATATTACCATAACCAGGAAAAAAAAGGGCTGGAAATCAATATACCTGGCTATATCAATGTTGCTTACTCACATCATGGATTGTTCTAGAAACCCAAACATGGTAACAGAGGATACCTGAATTAGGCTGCATTCTATTTAGGCAATTTTATCTCATATAATTTCATATATAAATATATATTTTTCCATGCCTCCCTAACGTGAATTCCATTCTAGCATTGATGTAATTATATGAGTCAAATGGAAGACTAATTAAGAAATATATAGAATCAAAGAAGGAAATTGTTATTACTAAGTAAGAGTGAGTTGTGCTGGGTGGCTCAAAAATCCCTGGTATGTTTAATGTCACTATTATTGAAAAGTGGACATCTGGATACTGGGTGTAAAACAGCTCAGGCCCTCTTAGCCAGATTTGTCTTCTAGAAGAATGACATGCCTGCAATTGCTGGTGCATGATTATCCCACTGCGGCAAACACCCTATAAGTGCCTATGCACAGAGAGACACCTGATGAGCATGCTTTTCCATTTCCACGCAGTTACCTAACTAGCCAGTTCTCAAGACCTGGACCTTGCAAAACAGAAAGTGCTTCAAGTGCAGTAACAGCAGTGGGTTCTTTTTTTTTTTTGAGTTGGAGTCTCACTCTGTCACCCAGGCTGGAGTGCAGTGGCACACTCACGACCACCCTAGTGTCAACCTGCTGGGCTCCAGCGATCCTTCTGCCTCAGCTTTCCAAGTAGCCAGAACTACAGGTGAATGCTATCATGCCCAGCTAATTTTTGATTTATTGTAGAGACGAAGTCTTGCCTAGTTGGTCATGAACCCCGGGCTCAGTCAATCCACTTGCCTCGCCTCCCAAAGTGCTGGGATTACAGGCTGAGCCACTGAGCCCAAACAGCAGTGGGTTCTTTAGAGCAGCCCTGAGTTTTCTAATGGAAAACTTCTTTATCTTGGCTGGTGACAATGACATATGCTCAGATGTGGTGGCAGAGCCTTGGGGGAACATTTCCAATACTCGTGGTTTACTTACTGGGTCTGCTCCCTTCAACCCCAAGTGCTTCAGCATGTGTGTTTGCCCTTTTCATCCCACCTTTCCTGCCAGCTTTGGCAACAGTTTTGGGTAAGTAATCACTGGGTTTTAATGTCACACACATTGGGTTAAAGTCCCAGTTCTGACACTAACCACCTATGTGAACTTGGAAAATGACTCTCTGAGCTCAGCTCTCTCAAATGAGAAACATGGATAATAATAGCGGCCACCTCATGTGAGGACTAAGGGTAAAGCAGTTGACACATTTCTTGGCACTCAGGAAAGTTCCTGGCTTTATGAGTGGTGGCGTTAAGAAGGGCAGAGCAGCTGTGGAAAAAGTGAGCAGGAGAAAATGCCCCAGGCTCTGGCTTCACATGGCCTAGTGCTGTTTTGTTTTTTCTTCCTCCTAATTAATTCCCCGTCCAAAGCACAGGATGTAAAGCCGTCCCGTATCCTGCTTATTTCCTGCTTCTGTCATTTGCTAGTCAAGTGACCTTAGAAAAGCATTTTGCTTAGAACGGGTCACATGGCCACACATCTCTTGGTCTGACACATGGAAGTTTGTATTTCACTCATGTGAGGCTGGCTGAGGGCCTCAGGAAGGTGCCTTCTTTACAGTGGCCAAGGAGCACACGTCGTTTATGTTATGCGACTCCCAACACAAGGCCCCAAGGACTGCCCTGGCAGAGGAGGAGTCCATGTCCTCTTCCTGTGTCGGTCCATCCCTTTTTCTTGTAGCCTGTAGGCCAGCACTAGTCATCGAGCACTCCTTACTGCTGGACTGGCTTGGAGATATGGGGCATCGCGTGGGTGGGCATTACTGCCTCTGCCATAGCATATCTCTTGGCCTCTCTGTGCTTCATTTTCCTTGTCCACAAAATAGAAATAATACCTCCCAGGGCTGTTATGGGGATTAATCATACATATGGAGGATTAACAGTACATTTGTCAGGGTTCTGGCAGGAAACAGATGGCACACTGACAAGAATTTATTATTCCTAAAAGGCAATAATTGATGGGACTAAGTACAGAGGCGTGGGCAGAGCTAAGGGGACCACTGCAGGATAACATCTAAGGTCAAATTCAACCCCGGCTAGAAACCAGAAGGCAAAGGAGCCCAGGAGTAGTATTCTGTAGAAGCCAGGCCCCCAGGCACAAAGCGGGGCAGATTTGAGTGGGGGAAATGATCAGTGCCATACCTGATACTGGAGGGACTCAATAGACATTTTTAGACTGGGAGCGGTGACTCAAACCTGTAATCCCCGCTATGGGGGAGGCTGAGGTAGGAGCATTGCTTAAGCTCAGGAGGTTGAGGCTGCAGTAAGGTGTGATCACACCACTGTACTCCAGCCTGGGTGACAGAGCAAAACCCCGTCTCTAAAAGCAACAACAACAAAACCCAACTTAAAACATTTTCATTAATTCTGGAAGGCTCGCCCCACACTGATGTTCAGTTGGTCTTGTGGAGCGTGGATGACTTGCCCTGCCCCATGTTGTCTGCTTCACGCTCTAATCTTTCCTTTGTCTTTTGCTAAAGCAGCTGGTGAGAAGGACTGTGATTACAGACCCCAGGTTGCAGCTCAAATCTGGACAAACATGTATCTGTGACAAATGTCCTAGGTACCACACACTGTGTCTTTAGATGGCAGTTGGGCCGGCATCCTTCCTGGTGTAGACAGAGTGACTGTGTCTCCACTGTAACACCCTGGGCTCCCTGAAATTCACCTGACAAGAATGGGGGATGACTGGGAGCCCCAGAGTTCAGTCCCACAGCTGAGGGTCTCCTCTCTCCTGGGCTGTCAGCACAGCCTCTGACCTGGTCATTTAAAAAAGCATTTGACACTTCTCTCACAGAGAAAAAAGTCCAAACTCCTCAGCTTATTACCCATAGCTTCTGTTCCCTTCTCACTTCCACAATACCTTCCACCTAAAAATACTCGAGCCACATCTGACTCCTCACAGTTTCCTCCATTTTCCCTCCTTGAATCTTGGCTCCAGTGGAATATCCCTCCTGCACCCACGGCCATTGGCTAAAGTCCTACCTTTCCTTTGGGGCCACGTCAGTTCCAACCTGTTTCAAATTCCCTCTTTCCATTCTCCCGGGAGGGGGGACCCCTTTTATCTTTCATGTTCTAATATGACTGATGTCTGCCTGATGCTTGTAATTTATACACGTGTCTCCTTTACAGACCACAAGCGTCACCAAAACCATCTTCATTTCTGAATCTTTCTCGTGATGCTTAGCATGGTGTTTTGCATGCAGTAGATACTTAATAATTATCTGTGCAATTGAAGTAAATCCATTTTGAGTCTTTTTCAAAAGTAACTCCCATAAGGGCTGGGAAAGAAAAGACTTCATTGGCTCAGTCTTTAAGTTAGATGAACCTCTTTTTAAAATTTTAAAACCTCAAGCTTCTACTAGTAGAGGGATATGGAACCATGAGGGGACAAAACCTGGAGACAGGGGTTGGTATAGGAAACATGAAGTTTTTCCCCCTGTCCAGTATGAATCCTTAAAAGAATAGGAAGAGATCTGTGCTGGCTTAAGCTGGCATTTGAGGTCAGGGTTCAAGGTGCCTTTTGCTTTGCACAACAAAGGCAACAGAATCTGATTCTTGCTGATGGCTTGTGACCTCCCATGTCAGAATCAGCACGGAGACAGAAGGTCTGGCTGTCCCTAAGGTGCCTGCCAGGAGGGACTGGTGGAGATTCTCTCCAGGGAGTTTGCATGCACAGAGCTCCCAGAAGAATAAGGTGAGCAGCCAGGATCCCTGCTCACCTCCTGGGAGCCTTCCAGTTGTCAATTTATGTGCAAAAATGCCTTCATCTTTATTACTGAGTAGTTCAGGAGGCTTAGCTTCCCCCATCACGATCTGGAACATGTGGGCCACCTCCTTCACTGAGATGGACTTCAAAACCTCGGGTCCCTCAAGGCTCTGCTCTCTCAAGTGCTCTGGGAAATTGCTGGTTATTTCCTGTTCTCCTGAATTGCCCCCTGCCACTGCCCCAGCACGGGAGGAGACTGCTCCTCCCCGTCTCTCCTTTCTCTAAGCAGCAGCTTAGAAATAATATCCTGTGTTTGTGCAGCATGTTCCAGCAGGCCTCCCAAATCCCTCAGCAAACACCAGCCATCATTACGCCCTCTCCCATTTCTCACCGTGTCATGGCAGGGAAGGGACAGGAAGAGTACAATGTGTGACGGGATGAAGGAAATCGCACTTGAATATAAAAGAGGAGGTTGAAAAATGGGAAAGACCAGAAAGCCCAAGCTCTTGATTTCAGAATAAAGTTCACGCTGGAATTTTCCCTTCTTTTGGATTCTGACCACCTGGCCACTTTCTGGGCGATGTCAGTATAGTGCAACTGCTTTATGGCATTTCGGTAGATGGCAGGCGCCCCATGTGTTGCTAACCTGATGATATTGGTTGAACAGCCCTCATCTGAAAACCTCAAATCTGAAATGCTCCCAAACCTGAAACTTTCTGAGTGCTGACATGATGCCACAAGTAGAAAGTCCTGCCCCTGACTTCCTGTGAAGGGTCATAGTCAAAACATGGGTGTATGACACAGTTTATTCAGCATCCCCATGGGGAAAGAGACTCTCCTAGCCTCCTTCAGCCATAATAGTTCTTTTGTGGACATGCCCTGATAAAATGGCATATGTGCAGGTGACACCAACAGCAGGTTTCCCACGATGCCCACATGGCCAAGCTCTACCTGCATTTCTCACTGTGGTTTTTTGCTTATTCTCTGCTCTGTGGTATAAAGACATTGTTGAAAATGTCAAAAAGGCCTGCAGATACCTCATAGGTAACAGTGATAAGAAAAAGAGGAAGCATTTATGCTTATCTGTAACATAGAGAGCCAAACTGTTGGAGAAACTGAGCAGCAGTGTGTCAGTGTCTTATAGAAGAGCATGATGTTGAAATGACCACAGTGAGCAGGTCTATGCAAACCTACCTCCCAAAGTCTGGGGAAGCTGAGAGGCTGAAGAAAGAGGCTGACACATCCAGTTTCTCAGAAAGAAATGCTTAGCCAGGACTTATTAACAGAAGCCATGTTTGTGTCTCAGGCAGTAGAGAGACAATAGAGTGGGTCTCTGTGCCATTACTTCCCAGACCCAGGGCTTATATTACCAGAAGGCATGATTCAGAAAGGATGTGTATGACAATTGAAATATAATAACATCAAAGTTGTTTGACCTAAGAGTAAGTTTTATGGTAAGTACTTGCTCTTATACAATGAACAATAGGTAAACTGGAAATCCTAGAGATGTTCCCAGAATAAATGTTACTCAGAAGTCAACGTAGCTGATTAGCACCCAGAATGCTTTGGCCTCCACACTACATAAAACTCTGAAGAAACAGAAGGATAAATTGTTGAGGTTCTATGCTGAAAGTAATGAACAGAAGTTAATGAAAAATAGAAAAACACTTTATATAAAGCTAAAAATGTAGCTTTCAATCATGTATTAAAAGAGTGGATCTAGTCGGGTTTGGTGACTCATGCCAATAATCCCAGAAATTTGGGAGTCAAAGGCAGGAGGATTGCTTGAGCCTAGGAGTTTGAGACCAGCCTAGGTAATATAGTGAGACCACACCTCTACAAAAAATATTTTAAAATAGCTGGGCATGATGGTGCATGCCTGTAGTCCCAGCTACTTGGGAGGCTGAGGGGGAAGGATTGCCTGAGCCTAGGAAGTCAAGGCTGCAGTAAACTGTAATAGTACCACTGTACTCCAGCCTGGATGACAGAGTAAGACCTTGACTCAAAAAAAAAAAAAAAAAAAAGGATCTGTCAGCATTGGTGTGAATACATTCCACTTAATGGTATGTTGCTCATAAAACAAGCTAAGATCTATCATGATGATGTAAAAATTAAAGAGGACTGTGAATATTCAACAGGCTACTTGTAGAGCTTTAAGAAAAGACATAGGGCCAGGCTCAGTGGCTCAGCCTGTAATCCCAGCAATTAAAAAAAAAATTAGCCGGATGTGGTAGTGCACACCTGTAGTTCCGGTTACTTGGAAGGCTGAGGCGGATTGCCGGAGCCCAGCAGGTCGATGCTGGTGTGGCCGTGAATGTGCCACTGCACTCCAGCCTGGGTGACAGAGTGAGACTCCAACTCAAAAAAAAAAAAAAAAGAAAAGACACAGCATTCCATTTTTGAAGATCTGTAGTGATAAACCATCTACTAATCATAAAGCAGCAGAGAAATTCATTGGCAAATTTGCCAAGGTCACCACTGGTAAAAATCTGATGCCAGAACAAGAGTAGAATGCTGATGAAACATCACTGTTTTGGCATTATTGCCTCAGAAAGACACTGACTACAGCTGGTGAGACGGCCCTACAGGGACTAAGGATGTCAAGGACAGAATGACTGTGCTGGGCTCTGCTAATGCAGCAGGCACGCATAAATGTAAAACTTGCTGTGATAGGCAACAGCTTGCGTCCTTGCTGTTTTTAAGGAGTGAATTTTTTTCCAGTCTGACATTATGCTAACAAAAGGGCATGGATCCCCAGTGCATCTTTTCTGGTTGGTTTTATAAGCATTTTGTACCAGCAATTCGTGCTCATTGCGGGGAAACTGGACTGGATGATCACTGTGAGATTTTGTTACTCCTTGACTGTTCTGCTCATCCTCTAGCTGATGTTCTCATCAAAAATAATGTTTAAGCTATGTACTCTCCTCTAAATGTGCCTTCATTAATTAATACCTGTGACCAGGATATCCTTAGATCAATGAAGAGTAAACATAAAAAACACTTTCTTGAACAGCATGCTAGCAGCAGTGAACAGAGGCATGGGTGTGGGTGGTTTTCAGAAGGAGTTTAGCACGAAGAATGTTGTATGTACTGTTGCCAATGCTTGGAAAGTGTGACTAAAGACAGCTGTGCAGGCCTGGACAACCTCTGGCCTGTGACTATTATGTTCAGTGATAATGATGAATAAGGTGGTGTCTTTGAAGGATTCTACATGTCAAGAAAGGAAAAAAATGATGTCTCCTTCTTACCTATGTGAAAAATATACCTTCAGAATCCATCAGTAAGCTGGAAGAAGTGGATATCACAGGAGTTTTTAACATCAATAATGAGGTCCAGTTGTTCATTTATTGACAGATGAAACAGGTGAAATTGTTCTGAATCAAGGTGATTGTGGCAATACTGATAATGAAGATGATGCTGTTAACACTGCAGAAAAAGTACCCATAAGCTACGTGGAGAAAATGTGTCATGGGCTCAAAGGACTAGAACAAGAAATCTTATCAGTTTATAAAATCAAAGAGAGACTTCTAAGATGAAAGCCGTTGTAAAAGAAGCAGATGACTGGAGGAAAGTTTTTCAAAGCCATCCGGCAGAACGCCTCCTCAACCCTAGAGGACCCACTTCCTGGTCCCCCAACTGCTTCTGATGCTTCTTCTCACATAAAACAGAATATGGCATACCTTTTACTCAAACACAGCATCGCAGGTGGTGACTGAAAGTCTGTTGTTGTTGGTGTTGCTACTGTTTAGCAGCTGGTACAGGCATTCTGGTGATGCTACCGTGCTGCTTAATTACCAGAACACGTTATTTTTTCACTATACTAATGGTACGTCGGATTTTTTACTGTCAAGTACCTATGTGTGGACAATGTAAGAAGATGATTGCTTATCAGTAGCATATATGTTCAGAGTCGGGAATGATGGTGATGCCAAACAATCACAGACTGTTTACATAAGTGGTTGAGATGGTGACACCTTTGCTTTTCTGATGGTTCACTGTGTACAAACTCTGGCTCATGTGCAAAATTATTTAAAATATTGTTTAAAATCACCTTCAGGCTATGCATATCAGGTGTATATGAAACATATAAATTAATTTCATGTTTAGATTTGTGTCCCGTCTCCAAGACAACTCATTATGTAGATACAAATATTTCAAAATTTGAAAAAAATAAAAAATCCGAAAAACTTCTGTTCCCAAGTATTTTAGAGACATGATACTCAACCAGTATCAGGAAAACATGACTTGGTTTTACACAGAACAGACTACATGCATTTAGGAAGTTTGCTATGATTCTGACTCAGTCAGAGGAATTAAACTTCTACTGGTTTAAATACATTAACTCATGGATCTTTCTAATAAACTCCTCATTTTAAAGATGGAAAACTGAGATCTTAGGGATAAGCCAGATCCGTGAATCCACAGCTGTTTCCACCAGAACCATGGCTCTACATTCTGCTGAATTTGATAGGACATGTGTGATCTTGACTTGCAGATCACAAAGGTTCCCATCTCTTTCCACCTTGACTGCATGTTTCTGCCTGAAAATTAAGTGGATGTGTCCAGCCTTTAGCTGCTTTGCCTTTTACCTTGGTCCTGCCACTTTGAGTGTCTCTAAAAACCAATCCCAGACCTTCATTCTCTCCTCTCAGCCTTGACCACCTCTGGGCTTCCAATCTTAGAGCTTAGACCTGGAAGTTCACCTGGCTCGTATCTTGAACTCCAATGTGTTCTGCTGGGCAGATAAATACAATTAAGGCTAAGATCAGATCACCTGATCAAAACAGGGAACTTGTGCCCTCCTAAAATGTACCAGAATAAATAAAGCCTTCAGTGCTGTGTAATATAACCTTAATTTACCCAAATCTTAATTCCCTCTGTTTCTTTATGAGAACCCATGCTCTCATTCCAGTGGGCTTCTTGCTGGTGATCTTAAGTGCCGCAAACCTTCCCATTCCACGTGTAAGATTCATGCACATTGCTACCTCTCTGGGGAAGGCCCTCCCCAGCCCCCTTTTCACTGAGTAGATGCTATTCTTTCTTCAAAGCCACTTCTTTCAAGAAGTCTCTCTGATGCCGCTATCCTATATACTTCCTCCAAACCTCCAAATCACTGTGTTTTTCTTCTAGAGTTCATGCTATGCCACCCTGTAGCATCTCTTTTTGTTCTATTCAAATAGAACTACTTGTATTGTGAATTCCTGAAAAGCAAGCTTGTGCCTCTTTTTTCTTTTTCCACAGTATATATAGGGTTTACTTCACACACAATAGAGGTACAGTAAATGTTTGCTGATTACATGGAGAAATATTTGCACTACTGGGTGTTTAATAAATATTGTTGAAACTGATTTGTTAGTGATCCCCAGCGTGACTTCTCTAGCTGTGTGTAGCTGCTCTATCGAACCTCTAGTTTTGTGTTCCAGATGCCGTCAAGAATGTGTATGGTAATGTCCTGTCTTTACTTGGAATATAGCAAGCCAAAAGCTGATCTAACCACCACCCCCACCCCAGGTTCATGCTTTAGTCCTTTGCCTCACAAATCCTCCCAACTGGGCCTTTGTAAGAGTGACTTCAGATGGACTTGATGAGCATCGGGTAGCTAAGTTCCCAGCACCTCACATCCATGGATTAGTCAGTATCACAAAATTACAGCATGTGAGAGCTAGAAGCGACCTTGGTCCAACCAACCCCTTCATTACAGATGAAGACACTAAACTCCCAAAGGGATTTGCACAGAACTAGAGGTAGAACTCTCACAAGACTCCAATCTTCCCACTCAGTTCAGGCCTCTGTCCTCATTAGATTTGACGTGACCTTTCTAAGCTCTTTTGTTTTTCCAGGTGCCTCAGGTGGTTATTTTTCAAGCTGCTGCCTGCCACATTTCTTCTTCCACAGCTCCCACAGAGTGAGATTAACAGCCGAGGTCTTTACGGAGCCCAGCAGGTTGAGGCTGCAGTGCCTGGGAGCGGCTACTGCACTCCAGTCTGGGTGACAGAGTGAGACTCCAACTCAAAAAAAAAAAAAAAAAGAAAGAAAAAGAAAAAGGCATGGTCTTTTCCAGAGCAGACTGCTGTGGCGTCGCCTCATTAGCCCTGTCCCATTGTCTGATGAACTGTTTCTCTAGAAACTTCTAGCAGTTTGTGGGTCGGAACTTTCCATTACTAACCAATCAGCAGACTCAAATTCTTTTCATCTTCTCCAGCATCCAACAAAGCTACAGATAACCTAGGATACTTTGGGGCTTTCAATAGTTAATCAATTCTAAAAGGGTTATTTAGGGATGATTAGAAGCAAGCAAAAGTCCACAAAATATGGTCTAAACCAGACAATATGTGCTTGGGCTAAATCATCTGAGCTCACAGACGGCTCCCAGAGTGACAGTGATTGGGAATTACGCATGTACATCTGGTCTGCTGAGCTAAACAAGCTGGGAGCCCTTCCGGCTGGCTCTTTTCTGTCCTAGGCAGGGGGATGGGAGAGAAATACCATTTTAGAGCACTTTAGATATTTGACCTCATTGAAATTAATTATTTCAATAACCTTGTATGTCAGCTTTCTCATTTTACAAATAAGAGCACTGACACATAGAAAAATGGGGTCAGTCACTCAGGCTGACGTGGCAGGAAGCAGAGCCAGGCTTCAAGCCCAGCTCCATCTCTTGCTCCAATGATTAAGCTTTTCTATCTCACCAGAGCTTTTCTTCCTACCTGCCTGCCTTTCTTCCTCCCTTTCTCTCTCTTTGCTTACTCCCTTCCCTCTTTCTCTTCTTCCTTCTTTCCTTTTTGAGATGCCAAATGCTTTTTTTTTTTAATTGAAAGGATATACAAATCTGAATATATAAAATATATAAAAGCAGAGCTGCTGTGCTTTCTTTATAACAGACAAAAATTGGAAACACCGGAAGTGTCTACCAACAGGTGAATCAATGGTCTATCCATACAATAGAATTTAACTCAGCAATAAAAAGGAATGAAGTACTGATACATCCACACCACAGATGAATCTCAGAATAATTATGCTGAGTGAAAGGAACCAGACACAAAATAATGCACACTGTATAATTCCATTTACATGAAAGTCTGGAAGAGGCAAAACCAATCTATAGTGACAGAAAACAGCTCAAGAGATGCTTGGGCAAGAGTGTTTATTGCAAAATGACTTAGGAGACTTCAGAGGTAATGGAAGTGGTTCTGTATGTTGACTGTGGTGGTGGTACATACATTCGTCAAAACGCATTGAATTGCACACTTAAAACGAGTACATTTTGTGTGTGTGTGTAAATTATGCCTCAATAATGATGGGGTTTTATTTCAAAGCAGAGCTGCTTTAATTGAGGAAAAGATGCCCCAATTCATCCCCCATGCTGTAATGATCTTTCGACCCCAAAGGGACCCTGGGACTGCTCTAGAGAAGTTTAGGTTTTCAGGAATCTGTTTGCCCACACCCAGCTGCCTCACACAGCTATGAATGTTGCCCGGTCTAGGTTTTGTGAAAACACAAGATCTGCTTTGGAGTAAACCACGTTAACATCCTTGCTAAGGGGGCACACTTTGAACTGAAGTAGTCATAAGCCCTGCTGTTGGCAAGAAGAGGCTTTGGTCCAGCTTTATTCTCTGTGCTGTAGAAAGAACAGCAATGTAGTTAACTGATACATGAAATGGAGGGACTTTGAGCATGTGTGTGTGTGTGTGTGTGTGTGTGTGTGTGTGTGATGGGTCTAAATTTGCTTCACAACACTTAGATGCAGGAAACGCTATGTTGTTGCATTTTCCTAAATAAAATAATATCCAGCTCCCAGATGGTCCTGCCCAGAGCAGTGGGATACTCAGAGTCAATGTCAGTCGCCTCAGCACTGTGCAGGGAGTCCTGGGGTGTTAACGGGGCAGAGGACTTGAGGAAATGATTCTGTCCTTGAGCCCATTCTGGCTACTGCTAGGCATCCACCTGCCTAACCTCTAATTGTCCATTTCAAAGGTCTGCTCTCATCCTGGGGCAGGGGGACCTTGAACCAAGGCACCAAGCAGACCCACCTAGTATGCTGCCTCCTTAGGCCACTTTGAAATCCTGCCCCTGCTCACTGCCACCTCCAGGGGTTCCCAACACCCTCCCTTCTTTTAGCATTGAGGAATATTACTTGTCCCCTTCCACCTGCCCCATCTCCCTCCCTCAGCCAGGCTGCTTTACCTCCTCTGATTCTTCTCCAGGAAAATCCACTTTAATTCCCTCAATGGGCCTGAAACTCCAGTAGGTGAAGGGGAAAGGTTGTGAGGGGAGGACAGCACAGCACATTCCCGCCTCCCCTAGGAGTGGGGAAGGGAGTCTGTTTTTACTTTCCTTGGTGAACCCACAGCAGGAAAAGAAAGTTGAGCCCAGAGTTAGTCTATTACTAATTCAACCAACTGTGTATGAGAGCTTATAGTTATGGTATGTAAGATCCATGGGATAAAGAACTATGTTTGTCTTATGTACAGTTGTATCCCCAGCACTCAGCTTGGAACGATATAGGTGATTGACTAAATATTGGATGAGTGAGTGAGAACTAAACTCTGACCTTTTTCTTTACCTTGTCAAATTCGTAACTAAGGGGCTTGTGCAATGTTTACTTTCCAACCTGACTCTTGTATCATAATATCACATAATAGATAAAAAAAGAAAATCAAAGCACTCTATAACTCTGTAGAAGAGCTGTCTCTGGGGGACTCCCAAACTCTGGGCATCTTTTTAAAAATAATTTTATTGTAAAGATGTGGGACACAATTCAGGGTTAGATATACAAACATTGATCATGCAGGTACCCCTGTTAATGAGGTATGCCCCTCCCTCCCCTAGCAGTTTCCTTCAATTGCCAATCCCATCCCCTCCCCACCAACAGTTTCCCATTACTGTCACTCACTTTCTTATAACATTATAATTGTTCAAGGTCCTCTTATGAGTGAGAACATATGGAACTCTGTTCTTTGTTCCTTTGATAAATCACTGAGTACGATCGACTCCAAATCCATCCAGGTTGCTGCAAAGTCCATATATTTGTCATTCTTTATGGCTACATAATATTCCATTGTACATATGTGCCACATTTTTTTATCCAGTCCAGCTTCGATGGGTAGCATGGTTGGTTCCATGTTTTTGCTATTGTGAATAGAGATGCAATAAACATACATGTGCAGGTATCTTTTTTGTAGAATAATTTGAGTTCCTCTGGGTATATTCCCAATAGGGGAATTGCTGGGTCATATGGAAGGTCAAATTCTAGTTCTTTCAGAAATCTCCAGACTGCTTTCCAAAGAGGTTGTACAAGTTTGCACTCCCACTAGCCGTGTAGATGCGTTCCTTTTTCTCCACATCCTCACCAGCATCTGCTGTTGCTTGTTTTATTAATGATGGTCATTCTTACATGGGTTAGGTGGTTTCTCAATGTGGTTTTGATTTGCATTTCTCTGATGATGCGTGAGGCTGAGCACTTTTTTCATGTGTCTGTTGGCTGCCCGTATATCTTCTTTTGAGAAGAGTCTATTCATGTCTTTTGCCCACTTTTTAAAGGGGCTGTTTGTTTTTTTCCCTTCGGTGCGTTTGAGTTCCTTGTAGATCCTAGATGTTAGGGCTTTGTCAGATATACAGTTGGCAAATATATTTTCCCATTCTGTGGGCTGTCTCCCTGCTCTCTTGATGGTTTCTTTTGCTTTACAGAAGCGTGTTCATTTGATGAGGTCCCACTTATCTATCTTATTTCTTAAGGTATTGGCCTTTAGGATTCTGAGTAGGAATTGGTTCCCGGCTCCAAATTCCATAAAGGTGTCTCCTGCCTTTTCTAAGATTCTTACAGTTTGAGGTTTTACGTTTAGGTCTTTGATCCATTTAGAGTTAATTTTTGTGTATGGTGATAGGTAGGGGTCCTGTTTCAGTCTTCTGAATGTGATCAGCCAGTTTTCCCAGCACCATTTACTGAATAGGTTTTCTTCTCCCCAGTAGTTGTTGTTGGAGGCTTTGTCAAAGATGAGTTGGTTGAGGAATTGAGGTTTTGTTTCCGGAATCTCTATGCTGTTCCATTGGTCTATGTGCCTGTTTTTATACCAATACCAGGCTGTTTTGATTACTGTAGCCTTATAGTAGAGTTTGAAGTCTGGAAGTTTGATTCCTCCTGCTTTGTTTCTCTTGCTAAAGATTGTTTTGGCTATTCGTGGTCGTTTATGTTGCCATATGAATTTCTGTATTGTCGTTTCCAGATCTGAAAAGAATGATGTTGGTAACTTAATGGGTATTGCGTTGAATCTGTAGATTGCCTTTGGTAGGATGGACATCTTAAAAATGTTGATTCTTCCTGTCCATAAGCATGGTATATTTTTCCATTTGTTTGTGTCTTCTTGGATTTCTTTGAGCAGTGTTTTCTAATTCTCATTGTAAAGGTCTTTCACTTCTCTGGTTAGGAAGATACCGAGGTATTTCATTTTTTTTTTTGTGGCTGTTGTGAATGGGATTGTGATTTTATTTGGGTCTCTGCCTGCTTGTTGTTGGTATATAGGAATGCAACTGACTTTTGCACATTTATTTTGTACCCTGAGACTTTGCCAAAGTTCTTTATCAGTGTCAGGTTTTTGACAGATTCTCTTGGATTTTCAAGATATAGAATCATATCATCAGCAAAGAGGGATAACTTGACTACCTCTTTTCCTATTTGGATACCCCTGATTTCCTTCTCTTGTCTAATTGCCCTGGCTAGGGCTTCCAATACAATATTGAACAAGAGGGGTGAGAGTAGGAAGCCTTGTCTTATTCCAGTTTTCAGGGGAAATGTTACTAGTTTCTGTCCATTTAGCAATATGTTAGCTGTAGGTTTGTCGTAGATGGCACTTACTATTTTGAGGTATGTTCCTTCTATACCTAGGTGCTTGAGGGTTTTTATCAAGAAGGGGTGCTGGATTTTATCAAAGGCTTTTTCTGCATCTAATGAGATAATCATGTGGTTCTTGTTTTTACATCTGTTGATGTATTTAATTACATTTATGGTCTTGCGAATGTTGAACCAGCCCTGCATCCTGCGGATAAAGCCTACTTGGTCATGGTGGCTGATTTTTGAGATGTGTTTTTGAATCCGATTTGCTAGAATTTTGTTGAGGATTTTTGCATGTATGTTCATAAGGGACATTGGGCTGTAGTTCTCTTTCTTTGTTGCATCTTTATCCAGTTTGGGTATCAGTGTAATGTTAGCTTCGTAAAATGATTTGGGGAGAATTCCATCTTTCTCAATTGAATTTCAATTGAGAAAGATGGAATTTCAAGTCTTTCAATAAAATTGGTATCAGCTCTTCCTTGTACGTTTTGTAGAATTCTGCTGGAAAGTCATCTGGACCAGGGCTTTTTTTTTTGTAGGTACTTTTCGTATGACAGAGTCAATTTCTTTGGTTCCGGGCATCTTTTTTTTTGAGTTGAAGTCTCACTCTGTCACCCAGACTGGAGTGCAGTGAAGTAAAAAGCTTCTATCCCAGACTCCCAGCCACCGCGGCCTCGACCTGCTGGGCTCCAGCGATCCTTCCGCCTCAGCCTTCCAAGTAGCTGGAACTACAGGCGCGCGCTACCACGCCTGGCTAATTTTTTGATTTATTGTAGAGAGGAAGTCTCACCAAGTTGCCCAGGTGGGTCTTGAACCTGC
>CAUYQG010016002.1:0-10942 GCA_963574415.1 Tarsius wallacei
TTTATCAGGAAACTGTACTCAAACCCTAGCCAAGTGTGACTTTATGAGTACTGAGTTAATTAATTGACTCCTGCTCTGTTAGCAAGGGAAGCTCCTCTTTGTCTTAACATAGCATGAGAAAGAGCAGGAAGGGAGAGCCCAAGATTTAGATTCTTGATTGGGCCATGCTGTCTCTGGTGCTGTCCCCATCTGGGTGATGAGAATTTCCCTGAGATAGGATCACAGGACAATGGTAAAGTGTTTTCCCCTCTTTTCTTTCTTTTTCCTCCTTACTAACATATATTTCTATATCTAAATAAAACTGTTTAATTTTCTTCTGCTAGCATGTGGCAGTGTTCTTTATGGATCGAGCCTAATTAATATTAGACCATGCACAACAATACAGTAAGATTCCTTGTTGTCACACACATACTCAAAATTTTCCATACGCTCACTCACACACACCAGGACTCACATAGTCTGACTGGCTCAGCTGCCATCTTCCCTGACCTCTAATTCGTTAACTTTCATAGCATCTTTGCAGGTTTTGAAAGAAAATGTTAAGACAATTATGTAGAAAATTATCCAGGCATATTCAGGGAAAATAAATGTAGAAAAAAATTACTTTCCAAAAATCACACAGAAAGTTAATAATAATCCCTCTGTATTGAGTGTGGTCTGTGAATCAGACATTCATTTAAGCCATTTACATGGTACTTAAGGCAGTACTCATGTTAGGTATTATTATGTCCCTTATAAAAGTGAGGAACAACAGAACCTTTAAATAACTTGTGAAACTTGAATTGTACTGTAGATAAGACTTCAGCTTAGTGATGTTAAAGTTGATCAAACGTTCTGTCTCGCTAATGCTAATATTTATTATTACATCACACTTTCCATGACATTCTACTACAATATTGTATTTAATTTATTAACTTTATAATGACTTTTTCCTTATTTTTTATCCACATATCTTCTATCAACTTCAAAGGCCTCAGTTGATATAATTTTACATTTTTCTGTTGTAAAAGAAATTTGTCCTACAAGATATAACACTCTTGATTTCTAAGTAGCAGAAGAATTCCAAAGTTGAGTGTTTGTATCAGAGACAGTAAAGTAATTAATTACTAGGAATAGAAATTAAATGTTAGCTAATAAATGGACATTTAAACATAAATGAAGGAGATAATGACCCTTTTTGCTGATAATCTTTCTTCCAATTCAACTCCTACTTCAAACATTTTAGAAGTTATTATATTTTAATATGTATGGCATTATAAATATAAATTACGATAAAAGAAAGCCAAGGGGAAAGTGATGCAAAATAGTTTGGGCTATTCATCAAATGACCATGCACATTCTTATTAAAAACAAATATTATATTTAAGTAAGGCCTATCTCCACTTCATAGGTCACAATATGGCTGTCACTGAGGCTACCACTAAGCAGGGATTTGATTAAAGAATAAATTATTCATGTTCGATATTGCTTTACTTCCTAAATAGAGGTGACAGGTTTGTGGAAACTCATTTTGTCATTAGACTTCATAATGCAGATATGCAACATATATACTCTTGGATACATCAGATACTATGTTTGGCAATATATATTTATACAAATGAATAATTCATTAAAGCCTGAGGCCAGTCTATCATTTTATAAATGACAGTGGGGAAGCATAAATTGTCAAGTAAATTATTTAGATTGAAAATCTGAACATTTCTTTCTAAGATACTCAAAAGAGTCAGAGTAATTTGAGTAAAAAAGTTATCTTTTTCCTACTTGACTTTTACTGGTGTACTGAGGGCAGTCCAACTGTGATGATCTTTCTCATGGTGATCTTTTTCATTGTGCCAGTTGTAATATAACCAGAATAGTGAGGGAAATTTGTGATTCCCAATGCTTGTCTTGGAACAGCCTCCTTTATGGAAAGAGGCTACATGATTTCCCTTTGCCTTTCATGCTCTTCTTTCACTTTGTTGTGCTGGTCATAACCCATTAAACGCAAATCTTCCTCTGACCCAAAGACATTTATAGACCTGATATAAAGGATTCCAGTGGGATATGAGGAGTTTTATGTAAAGTCTCTCCTCAGTAAGAGTATTTCATGTTAGCTCGTGAATTAAGTAGATCTTCACCCATGAAGAAATTTGAAATAAAAGAGCTTAAGGACAGGGGAAGCAGAGATTATTTACAGAATTATGTACATACAGATGTGACAGAAGTCACAGCAGAAAAAATCAAAAGTATAGCTCTAAGACTATTTAAAGGCAGGTAATAATCAAAAACAAGAAGGACCGGGAGTGAGCCATCTCTGGAATAGGAAGAAATGCAAGGAAAAGACATTAAGAGACTATGACTTGTGAGCTGCCCATGCATCTCAGCAAGTGACAGGGTGTTCTGTTGCCAAGAAATTTTTACTCTTTTTTTCTATGAGTTCAATTGTTTTAGAATTCACATTTAAGTGTGACTATGAGGTATATATACAGCTGCTGAAGCAGTTTCTCTGGGGTAACGAAAAACAAATCCCCATTGCCTGCGATAACTGGAATGTGTTTCTGATCCTTGTAACCTAAAAGTACCAAGCTAATACTACAATTCACAGGACAAATGACTTTAATATTTGAAAGAAACTATAGAGATAGATTCATTTGCCAGTTCCTTACTGAAAGCTTAATTTTCCCCTACAACTTCTCACGAGAGTGTTCTTTCCATTTCTTTGCCCATTCAGTAATGGCCGACTCACTGCCTCTCCAGGCAGCAATTACAGCAAAAATTTCAAAACTAAAAAAGTTCTTTCTTATAGTAAATCAATCTGTGTCTCAATGCACATTCTACTCATTGTGTAAATTCTGTTAAGAGGAGTAATAAAAACAAAACTCATTTCTCCTTTTTCAAAAATGTATCATTGCCTATATAATTCATCTGTTCTCTGCAGCAAGTGTTTTCAGATTCATGGTAAAATGCCTTTGAGCATCTTAAACTTTATGAATCATGATTATGATTGCATAAACATGACATTATTCTCTTGATATGTATAATTCTAAACACAACACCCCAAATGTTTGAAAATCAAGTAGTACAATATAATTACCAGTTCTAGTCACTGTTTACATTAACATGTTTAAGATAAAATAAAGATATCCTTTTGGCAGGTTCAAAGGATATACAAAAGTTATACAAAAAATACATTTGTATAACTTTGGACTTTAAACAGACCCCAATAAATTTTATTTTTATTGTTATGATTAGTTTATCCTTTCACCTGTTAAATTAATCTTTGATCCTAATATTAATTTATTATTTGATAAAGTATGGAACTTTTTGTTGTATTGTTATTTTGCTCTTATATTTCTGTATAAATCATCATGTTTCCTATAGCTGTAACTAGATTATAAACATCCTTGGATCCAGAGTCAGATCTTATAATTCTTTTCCCCCTGTGACTTCCAAAACAGTGTTGTGTATGTGGTACATGTTTAAAAAGTACTTATCAATTAATCAATAAAATTAAATGTACTATTACTTTTCTAAATTTAAATATAGCTGGAGGTTTTAGGTAAAATTCAAGCAAGGTTTTGCTTTATTATCTCTTTATCATTCAACAAATGAAAAGCCCACTCATAATGCATTTAGATCTGAGTTCACATGTTAAACAATAAGTTGCCAGATTTGTAGAAATCCATATTTAACTGGGAAATGATCAGTTTTTATTTAACCCCAAGTTTTTGTTAAACTTCATCATAAATCAATTTCATAATTAGACAAAATGACAGGTTTTTGATCAGAACCACTTGTATAGCACCACAAGATATCTGTCTGTGTTTGACATTGCCATTTGCATCATTGCTTCTGCCATTTGACAGCTTTCAATGTCAGTCTATACCAGAAATCCCTTTTTTCTACTTCCAAGAATTCATGGACACCTCATTCATCCTGCATTCAATGAACACTTGTCTGATCTTTGACAATATATCACTTGACATTCAAATGACTATTTCAAATCCATAGTAGTAGGGAGAATGCAGACTTAACATAAGACCTTTCTTTCTGATTCAAGTAAATGAAACTAAATTACTGTTGTAATATTTCTGCTATGAACATTATTATTACATTCTACTGCAAACATACTTGTTAAATTATTCAACACTGGCTTATATAATAACCGTCATGGAAACATCAAGTCCATTAAGGCCTTGATCAATTAGAATTTTCTGTAATTTAACCATTGTTTCTTCAAGACACTTCTGGTCACTTCTCACAGAAATAGAGCACTGATAGGAAGGATGAAAAGATACTTGGTATAATGTTACCTTACATACAAGAACCTGGTTTATAGAGATACATAATACTTAACATGCCATTCTATTTGACATAAGACTTGCTCAAAATCTTATCATTTTTCCAGTTACAATGTTTTTTTTTTAAAAAAAAAACACACAAGATTTTATAACATAATAACGCCTTTTTAAAATATAGAATTGAGGTAAACCTCATCTTGACTTGCAACATATTGTTTGTGCTATATAATTTCTATCAATTCAACGTAATGTCAACTGCTTAGTTGACATTGCAGTTTTAGATTTTGTTTAAAAAATGTTGTGCAAAACACACAACATAAGCCCTACCCTCTTAATAATGTTTTAAGAGTACAGTGCAGTACTATTAACGCGAAGCACAGTGTTGTACAGCAGGTCGTTTTTTTTTTTTTTTTTTTTTTTTTTAGTTGAAGTCTCTCTCTGTTGCTCAGACTGGAGTGCAATGGCATGCTCATGACCACTCCAGTGTCGACCTGCTGGGCTCAGGTGACCCTTCCACCTCAACCTTCTAAGTAGCCAGAACTGCCCCAGGTGTATGCTACCATGCTAGGCTAATTTTTTGCTTTATTGTAGAGATAAGATCTCACCAAGTTGCCCAGGCTGGTCTCAAATCCATGGACTCAGACAATCCCCTCACCTCAGTCATATAGCAGATCTCTAGATTTTTTTCTTTTTGCTTGACTGAAACTCTATCCTATTAAACAGCAACTTCCCACTTCCTTCTCTATCCAGTTGCTGGCAACCACCATTCTACTTTCTGCTTCTATGTGTTTTACTGTTTTAGATATCTTATGTAAGTACAATCATATAGTTTTGTCCTTTTGTGACTAGCTCATTTTGAATATCATATTCAGGGTCCATCCTGGTTGTAGCATATGATAACATTTTTATTTTATGGCTAAATAGTATTCTATTGTACATATATAGCATATTTTCTTTATCTGTTCATCTGTCAATGGACACTTAGGCTGATGAATTATCTTAGTTGTTGTGAATAATGCTGCAGTGAACATGAGAGTGCAGAAATCTTTTTGAGGTTCAGATTTAAGTTTTGAAGGAAGTACCCAGAAGTGGGATTGCTGGACACTAAAGATTTCTCCATACATGTTAAGGAAGAATTATATAAATGGTTTTAGGGGGGAAATCTTCTATAGAGTGTTTTAAAAATTTGCAGGACTGACAATTAAGTTCGTGAACTCATCCTAAGATAAGTGCTACATAACCTTATTGCTGAATATCACTATTATCATCTTCGAAGTACTTCCCTTGGGAAGCTATGCACTGATGCTAGTGACTAGTCCTCCTGTCAAAGCAATTTTGGAACTCTTCTTCTGGAGTGGCCATCACAGCTGCTGTCATATTGCCCTTGATGTCCTGAGTATCATCAGCATGTCTTCTTTTCAATATTTTCTTTATCTTTGGGTAAAGAAAAAAGTCATTGGTGACCAGATCAATGAGTAGGTAGGGTGTTCCAATACAGTTATTTGTTTCCTATCTAAAAACTTCCTCACAGACAGTGCTGGTGAATTGTCATGTTGCCAATAGTTCCTTCAGGACTATTTTTGCACACATATTTCTCATGCCAAGATTTTCAGTTAAGATTTTACTATCTGTTGTCTATTGATGTTTATTTGGTCTGCTGTGCTTCGCACAGTCAGCCAATAATTTTGACACACAATTTGATGAATTTTTGCAAAGTTTTCATCAGTCTTGCTCATAACTGACCATACTGACCTCTCTTCATCAGTGACCCTTTCTCTCCTCTCAGAAAAACATTTAATCCATTTTTACACTGCCATTTTCTTCATGGCCTTATCCTCATAAGCTTGTACTAACATGTCCCTGATTCCACTTCCACTCTTTCCGAGTTTAAGAAGAAATTTAATATTTGCTCATGGCTCTAATTCAAGCTCCAACATTCTCATGATGGCACACAAAAACATGCAACAACAATAGTGAATGCCATTCGGTAAGACACTGCCACACATAGGCATGAACACAGTTGTGAGACACTGATATATGGTTATGAAACCCTACCGAGTTGTTTGTATGGCGCTGCCAATATAAGTGCACCATGCAAGTTCGTGAACTTAATTGTCAGAGCAGTATATGACAAAATCATCAGTAATCTAAAAGTAAATAAAAAACAAAACAAGTCTCCAAAGTAAAACATTATTATATGTAGGAATGAGTACAGTTTGATCAGAGAAAAATTTATCTATTAGATAATCTCATGAAAAGTGACAAATTAGCTAATAATCATCACAAGTGCTAAGAAGTATTGGTCAAACAACTACTACAGCATAAAACTATGCACAGCAGACACAGTATTGCCACTACTTCTTACATGAAATAACATTTTTTTTTTGTTCTACAGGAATGACTTAGTGTCTTTTAAGTCTTTTCCATGGGAACAGGAGAGAAAATAGAAAAATCTTTCTCGGAGCAGAACAAAAAAAACACTGAAATTTATCAGTTTTCTGCAACTATAGTGATTAAAGAAAGTCTTCTGAAAGTAAGACTGCCAAAAATAAGGAGACTTGTTAACTATTCTTTATTTTATTATAAAAAACACACAGATTTAAACTAAAAATTGTATTGCATGTTCTTTCATAGTAACCCTGAACTGATTATCTGTTGTCTGAATCTAAATTGAAACCAGAAACACAGATTATACATTGCTATGCCCTCGGATTTGTCCTAGAGTAGTTGAGAGCAACTTTGTTTCAGATATCACACAAAATACTCTTCTGTAATCCTTACAATACTCTGCAAGGTAGTATTAGTGTTCCTTTTAATATATCACTAAAAAGTGAATTAATATGTTCAAAGGAATAGATGTAGAAAGCAGCAGAAATTATATGAGAACTTTCAAAAGACTGGTCATAAATCCTATGCACGTACCACTTTTCTACAAATAAAAAGCTATGATTAGTAAGTTTTTATAATTTGGAAGCTGCTACATAAAAGCCAAAATACTATAGCCAAAGGTATTTCATTGTTGACACAGAAACGAAGTGTGGCCACCACCACTTTTGCCTTTCAAATTTTCTGACTGGAGTGTGTGAGTCTGAAAACAAGACTCTGGCCACTAAAATGATATTCCATATTATGCATCCTTGAAAAAGGACACAAATATGGACTTTGCAGCAACTTGGATGGATTTAAAGTTGATAATACTCAGTGATCTATCACAGAAATAAAGAACTGGGTACCACAGGTTCTCACTCACAAGCATTTACCATAATACTATGGGAAAGGGATTGGCAGTAGTTGGAAACTGCCAGGAGTGGGGGCACATAACATCAATAAGGGTACATGATCTCAAATCAGGTACAGTAGGGACCAAAGGGAGGCCCCAAATTTACCTATATGATGACCACTTGTATACCTAATCCTGAATTGTACTCCACATCTTTAAAATAAAAAAAATTAGCAAATTTTTAAAAAAATCATATTCCAGTGAATAATACCAACCAGTCCATGAAATCTACCATATTGTCTCATAAATTTCTTGGGATAGTATGTAGCATATAGAGCAAAAATTGATATTAGCTGTTATTATTACAATGGAATGATACTCAAATTATCAAAATTAATTAGGAGGTATAATTATATAGATATGGAAATATTTATACAGTGTATGATTAAGAAGCATGTTACAAAATGGCATTGACAATAAACATTAATTTTGAAAAAAAATTGTGTATATGTGTATGCTGTGGAAAAGTTTTAAATATTTACACACTAGTATGTTAACCCATCTGGTGAATGATTGGTGAAGCAGATATTTTTATTTATAGGTAACATATTACACAAATGCAAAAGCCAGTAAAATAGCTTAAATAAAATTATATTTTATAAAGCCATTTTGAACAATTTGATACACTGTCAATTGTGATTCTACAGAAAAAGAAATTTTATTCACTTTTAAAATCTTTTGGTGAGAAAATTCTTTAAAATTACTTTTTAAATTAAGAAGAATTTAAAATGAAAACAGGGAAAACTAAAAACCACACTGAATTAATTAGATCACTTGACATCCCAGAAGATTGATTTTAAAGGTCTTTCTAAAATAATTTAGGTTCTGCAAGATTTAGAATCACAATTTGGTAGTGGTGACTTCTGACAATTGTTAAATTTAGAATCATATCTATATTGATCATTTTTATTCAAAAAGGAGACTCATTATTATAATTCTGTCAGTCTTTCCTGCAATTCAGATTGCTTTGCATGTACAATTTATGCATTTTAGTGTCTTGTCTGTAGTTTTCACAACAGCTTATTGAGAAACTATTTTGATTTAAACAACAGCAACAAAAAGTGTAAGATAACCATGTGCATCTATACCAATTTTTGTTCTTTTTTCTTACGCTTAATTTCTTCAGCTATCTAAGAACAGAGGCTATGGAACTGTCATGTATTTTTCACATTTAATAACAGAATCCCTATTTGACTGCACTCAGTGTGACATTCTCATTGTATGATTCATTTAAAATTCTGCAATAGTGCATTCACATTAGAGACATTTTCATTCAGTTTGAAGTCATAATGATTAATTTATAAAGTAATGTCATTCAGATATTTTTGAAAAACCTCTGTACTATGTTTTTAAGTAATTTTCACTTTTACTTTTGCTTCTCGAAAGTTGGTTTTTAGTCACCTTATTTTAAAGTCTGACTAAATTAAACATACCACTAAAATGTAATATATGGAATTTGTAGTAGTAATAGTTTTGATAATAACTTTCTTCATAAGTGAATTAATTATATTTCTTTTCTAACTTAATGTTTTAATTTAAGTACAGATTAAATTCTCCTTAAGATTCTTATTAAATATTGAAACCATCATATAATAGATAATTACAAATAAAGAAAAGAGAAAAAAAATCCCCAAATCGCTTGAACCCTAAACATTTCATTGAAATAACAGGCCCTCAGATTTTGGAAGTTTGTTTCCACCCTTTGCCCATAATTATCTCCTCAATGTGCTTTGAGTAAATTTCAACTTCTTTCTCAAGCAGTCCAATCACTGTAATATAATCAATAACATGAACCAACGTTATGTCCTGTTGACAGAGAAGGCAAAGTCCCTGCTACCTAGACATGAAATAGAGCTGGAAAGAGGATACGTTCCTCTAAATGACACTGTGAAGGAATATTGTAGGACTTGTCTCTTATTAGCAAATACATAGAAAGCTACAGCATTGGCCAGATCAGTAACTACTTATCAGGTTCTAGAGGATTTCTTGATTTTTCTCCAACAATGAAATCATAATTTGTATAACAGTTGCAATTGGAGTCACAACCTAATTAAGTTTGTGACAATCAGTGGCTTGTTCTCCTGGATCCACTTATCTTTTGCCAAAACCAAAACATAAGTTAAAAGGGATGTAGTAAAATTCACCATCCTTGCATCTTCCAAATGTCTGATGGTAGCAATAATCTCTGCAATCCTCCAGGGATGCAGCATTTCTGTAGGTCATAGGTAGAGGCAGCTCTGGAGGTTTTCACTTGGCTTCTCTTACCATAATAGTCCTCAGTCCATGGGCCAGAGAAATAGTGCAAGAATTCTGCTATTGTTGAGTATGTTTATTCAGACTGTACATTCTGGAACTGAAGAAATAATCAATGGTTGGTTTTGCAGAAACACTATGAATATTGTGAAACATACCTAAGCCAAAATTCTGTTAATTATCTGATTTCCAGAGACTCCTACTCTAACGGTTGGACCACAGTAAAGTTTTGTGTCTTTAGATATTTGTATAATTCAAAGTCAATACTTAGTTATTCTCCCTTGCACTGAATTTTTTCCCCTTCTGAATGCACATTCATTCTGAGGAAGCTTAGCAATACACATTTCTAGCAAGGTTGTAGGTTCTTTCCTCAAGGTGACTAAACTTCATTCAAAGGCCCAGGGGCTGTGAACTGATTCAATGCTTGACTTTGTGGAGATGCTATTACTTTCTCTTTGGTGGTTCAAGTCAGACTTCAGTCTTCTAGACCTTAACTTTTCTGCTTACGTAAATCAAGTAAGACTTTAGTAAGTTGTCCATCTATTTTAGTTATAGAGACATGATGATCAATTAGCCAATACCAAAGATAGCTGCAAGTCAAACTATTCTGATACCTACTTTGGCTTTACTCTGTTATTATAAACACTCCATTATAGTAACCACATTCACCTTTGCTTTGAAGATTAATAGTCACCATTTGACTGCTATTACCATAGAATCCCATTATTTCCATTTAGCTTATGAATCTCAGTTGTATGCCATCTATCCCCACTGTGTAAAGGAGAGAGAGAGAGAAATATGGGAAGAGGAAGAGAGGGAGGGAGGGAGGGAAGAAAAGAGGGAAGGAGGGAGGGAAGGAAGGAAGTGCCGGGAGCCGCAATCATTAGTAAAAGGGACCTAAACACAGGAAAAACGCCGGCTGTGAGAAAGGCTCCAGCCAAATGCGGCCATGCGGAGGTGAAAGCCCCATGGATCCTGTTTGACGGATCTTCCCTAACTTTGAAGGATTGCGTGCATAGGCTGGAAAATGTTCCCACTTTAACTGAGATAATAGATGCACAGATAAATGATGGCATTTGACAGTGAAGTTACACATAAGCATGGTAATGGTGAGATTGCAGCAAAAAAG
>CAUYQG010016005.1:0-44236 GCA_963574415.1 Tarsius wallacei
TGAGCTTTGATCACACTACACTTAAGCCTAGACAACAAGAAAACCCCATTGCTTAAAAAAAAATCACTAAATTAGAAATGTAGAACAGAGTGTTAGTTGTCAAGACTTGGGAATGGTAGGAAGCAAGGGATGGATGTGACAGAGCTTTGTGGTGATAAGAGTAGTTCTGTATCTTTTGCAGTGGTGATTACACAAGTCTTTGTTTAAAAAATGTGATAAAATGGCATAAAACTATAAAGAAGCATAGACTCAATGCCAGTGTTCTGGCTTTGGTACTATATTATTTTTATGTAAGATGTCACCATAGGAGAAACTGGGTAAGGAGTACATGGGACTTCTACTATTTTACAATTCCCTGTAAATCTATAATTATTTCAAATTGAAATCTTTAAGTGCTTTTTAGTGTATTGTGAGTGTACTTGATTTTATCTCTGTAAAAGCAAAGTATATAAACCTTAGTTGTTGAGCATTTTAGAAAAAGGCAGACATTCATTTGGCAGAGTAGATTTTTTTAAAATCTTCTGTGAAAGAAGGAATTAAATAATATAAAGGGAATGTCGCACAGTTAATATACTCTTCCTAGTGGGGTTTTCAGGCTGTCTTTCTTTTAATACATTAGCCTGTGAAAGAAAAGTAAAATGTCAGTAACGCTTGTGATTCCATGACTTTTTAAATCACAAGACTATACTGTACCATTGTCCTTGGTGTAATATTTAAATTCTAAGTAGACAAATACTTTTAAGTTTTTGAATTAAGAAAAAAGTATATATAATTTTTTACTGTTTTTCAGCCTTAGTTTTTCTGGACTACCCACCTGTAAAATGGAGCCAGCTCACCTACTTACCTTTGCTTGGTGGAATGTAAAATGCTTAGCACAGTTGCTTGTAACATAGCAGTCATTTAACAAAGCATTTTGCTCAGAATCTCCATTTTTAATGGAATTCTAAAAATGGAAATTTCTGCATGGATTAATATCTGTGCCTGAGTATCTTTCTTAAATATCCTTTTCTTGCTATGAAAAGTATATTGTCTAAATTTTGGCTAGTATGCAGACTGTTTCTACTGTTAGTAGTCTGGATAGGAAGAAACAAGGCATGAAGGCAACTTGATTGTTTTGTTCCTTTTACCTTCAGTTCTTAATATTTTGGGGCCTTTATTTTTGTCCTCAAAATTAAAACAATAGATTTTTAATGCATATTAAACATTCAAGCCTTCTGTAGTTCCCATATTAAAAAATAGTAGGAAACCTTGGTTTTCAGATTTTTTTATATCTTGATAAGTATTTATTGCTCATATGATACTTACTTTAACTTTTGTTCTTCTCAGGTTTCTTTCTGTTTCATAGTCAACCAGAACAATGTTCTACGCACATTTTGTGCTCAGTAAAAGAGGGCCTCTGGCCAAAATTTGGCTAGCGGCCCATTGGGATAAGAAGCTAACCAAAGCCCATGTGTTTGAGTGTAATTTAGAGAGCAGTGTGGAGAGCATCATCTCACCAAAGGTATGTTTGATGTTGGTATTTTTATTGTTTGTTGAATGCTTATTGATATGTGAAGTAGAATTTATGAAACAAAGATGATCCACAGTTTTTCTCCATTATATGAAGTCTTTGTCACCTCTGGATATGATTTGATATAGTCACAGTTTGTCTTCTTTTTTTAAGAATTCTCTAGGTACACAGATGCTTTAATTTGCCTGTTTTAATGGTAAATAAGCATAAGATGGGGCAGTGCCTAAATGTTTTATATTTAGTTTTCTGGATGTTTTTATACTTAGATAATATGTGTATGTGTGTTCCTGATTTAGGAATTTACAAAATATTCCAAATAAAAGACCATTAATTAAAAGGTATCTCAGGGGCCAAATCTAACTACCTTGTTTGCCTAACAGATACTATCCATGCCTCAGCCTCTCAGACCTACTTGTTCTTTCTTGAGGACACTAAGCTTTTCTGTCTCGGAGCTTTTGGACTTGCTAGATCCTTTCCGAGAAACATTCTTTTCCTAAATATTTGCTGCATTATTTCATTACTATCTGTGTCCTACTAGGCTAGAAGCCTCAAGAATGTGCTCACCTTATCTGCTGTGTTTACTGATCTGTTCCTAGAGGCGCTTTTATTGCTAGTCTCTGAAATCGTTCTTAAACAGTGGTTCACACTCTTGGATTTCACAAATTGTACAACTTAAAGTAACACTGTTTGGGCTTTTGCTTTGCCAGGAAAAAACCTTTAAAATATATAGATGGAACTACCATCTACCATCATCATTAGTATTTCATTGAAGAATAGACATGTTGACTTCAAAATGTATGAAGGACCAGCCAGGCACACTGGCTCATGCCTGTAATCTCAACACTTTGGGAGGCTGAGGCGAGAGGATCACTTGATCCCAGGAGTTAGAGATCAGCCTGGGCAACATAGCTAGACCTTGTGTCTATCAGAAAATTAGCCAGTCGTGTTAGTGCGCACCAGTAGTTCCAGCAACTTGGGAGGCTAGGGCAGAAGGATCACCTGAGCCCAGGAGATTGAGGCTACAGTGAGCCATGATCATGCCACTACAGCTTGGGCGACAGAGTGAAACCCTGACCAAAAAAAATAGTATGAAAGACTAATCTCAAAGCAAAGGAAAAAATCCTTAAATTTACATATATATTTACATCTGTGTTTTAAGGGTCCTTTTCTACTTCTTTTATTTACATATGCTTACATATATACATGCCACATGCATGCAACAACTGACCTGTTGTGAAGAGTGTTCCAGATCACAGCTGTGTGGACCAGCATTAGGTACTATTCTTAGCACTGCCAGTTTGGACAATGTTGGCATAATGTGTTAAATAAAAAGGAGTAGTTTTTTAGTGCTGGAAGAATGACTGGGTCTCAGAAGACTGAAGATGGGGATGTAGTGGAGACTTATTCAGAAAAGTTATGTGGAAAAAAATAGGGATGTGAAGATTTTTGCTTCGGATTCCAGTCAATAATAAAGTTTCCATATTTATAATGGCATTTTGGCTAGGCTTAGAATTATAACTATGGAATTTATTGGTATTAACAGAGTGAAAACACACAGAGGAAGATAAACAATCTGTACGTCTATCACCTGGAGAAACCTTTAGTAATATTTTGGTATGCCTACTAGACTTTTGTGTGCACATGGATAATACACATCATTTTTTAGACATGTACACAAAAACTGCATTATATTGTTCTGTAACAAGCAGCTGTGTTCATAGCTCTACAATCATTATTCATGGTTGTATGTATAGTTGCCGGGGAAAGGGCTGCTCTGGACCCTTCTAGGAATATTGTAAAATTCTCTCTATATAAAATATTCCATAATGTTTATAATCAAGAAGCTCTGAATTCTAAAACATTTGGCCTCTAATATTTCAGATATTAGAATTATAGACCTATAAATCATTGTTTTGACTATACATGATTTATTGTACCTTTCTTTTCTCTTTTTGGATAGTTTACATTATTTCTAATTCTTTGAAATTTAATTATTTGGTCCTGTGCAGTGATGCAATTAAAAAATATGACAGAACAATACAGTGTAGGAAACCGGACATTGACATGCAAAAAATGAATCTAGCTAAACAGACCTCACACTCTCCAAAAGAATTCACTCATAGTGAATCCTAGACATGTGTAAAAAAACACGACTATAAAACTCCTAGAAGATAATGTAGTAGAAAATCTAGATGACCTTAGGTTTGATAGTGACTTTTTAGATAGACCATCAAAGGTATGATACATGAAAGAAAAGATTCATAAGCTGAACTTCATTAAATTAAAATGTTCTGCTCTAAAAAGGTAACTGTCAAGAGAATGAAAAGACAAGCCATGAGCTAGGAGAAAACATTTGCAAAAAAACTTATCTGAAGACTGTTATCCAAAATAGACAGTTCCCAAAACTCAACAATAAGAAAACAACCCAATTTTAAAAATGGGCCAAAGACTTTGACAGACACCTGTTAAAGATATACAGATGACAAATAAGCATATGAAAAGATGTCCCACATCATATACCATCAGGGAAATCAAATTAAAACAGCAATGAAAGCTGGGCATGATGGCTCACACCTATAATCCTAGCACTTTGGGAGGCCAAGGTGAGAGAATTGCCTGAGCCCACGGGTTCAAGACCAGCCTGGGCAGCTTGGTGAGACCTCATCTCTACAATAAATCAAAAAATAAGCTGGGCGTGGTGACAAATGCTTGTAGCTCCAGCTACTTGGAAGGCTGAGGCAAAGAATCACCTAAGCCCAACAGGTCGAGGCTGCGGTGGCTGTGAGCATGCCACTGCCCTCCAGCCTAGGCAACAGAGTGAGATATCACTGCATGCCTATTAAAATGGCCAAAATCCAAAACACTGGCAGCACTAAATGCTGACAAGGATGTGAAGCAACTGGAACTCTCATTGCTTGTATAAATGCAAACTGGTACAGCCACTTTGAAAAACAGTTTGGTGGTTTTTTTATAAAACTAAACATACTCTTACCATACAGTTTACTCCTTGTTAGTTATTCAAAGTAGTTGAAAACTTATGTCTATACAAAAACCTGCACATAGGTGTTTATGGAAGCTGTAATCATAATTGCCAAAACTTGGAAGCAACTAGTAAGTGAATGGATAAATCAGCTGTGATACATCCAATCAATGAGATATTATTTAGTGCTAAAAAGAAATGAACTTGCAAGTCATGAAAAGGTGTGAAGAAACCTTAAATGCATGTTACTAAGTAAAATAAGCCAATTTGAAAGGGCTGTGTACTATATAATTCTTGCTGTGGGACACTGGAAAAGTCAAAACTATGGAGACAGTAAAAAGAAGAGGGGTTGGGGTGGGAAGGGAAGGGTGAGTAGGCGGAGCACAGAGGGTTTGTTTAGGGCAGTAAATCTATTCTTCAGAGTACTGTAAATGTCATTATACATTTGTCCAAACTTGTAGAATGTACAGCACCAAGAGTGTACCCTAGTGTAAGCAGTGGACTTTGGGTAATGATGTGGTGATGTAAATTTATCAGTTATAATAAATGTAACACTGATGGGAGGTGTTGATAGTGGGGAAGGTTATATGTGTGGGGGGGAAGAGGGACATGTATGGGAAATCTGTGTACCTTCTGCTGAGTTCTGCTATGAACCTAAAACTACTCTAAAAAATAGTCTATTAAAAAAACGATAGAGCTATGAAAAGAGTTTTTCCTGGATGCAGTCTTGTAGCAACCACTATAATAGTTTTTATGTGTATACACACATACACGAAGAAAAATTATGTGTACATGCACAGATAAAAATATGCGCACAGGAAAGCTTAGAAGGCATACCAAAATATAAGTAAAGATTTATCTAGGTGGTAGGATTACTAGGACAAGAGAGGTGTGTGCCACCATGCCCAGCTACTTTTTTATTTTTTTGCAGAAAAGAGGTCTCCGTATGTGCCCAGGCGGGTCTTGAACTCCTGGGCTATAACAGTCCTCCCGCCTCAGCCTCCCAAAGTGCTGGTATTACAGGTGTGAGCCACCGCACCCAGCCTATTTTCTTTTTTAAAACTAGCTATTTGGTAAACATGTCTTTTTAAATCTTTGTTTATATCCTTAAGTCTTTCTTTAAGATTTATGTTTAGGAATATAATTGATGGGCCAAGTGATAATACATGTTTTTAAAATTTCTGATGTGTGTTAACAGTTTACTCTGTTGAAATTGAACCAGTTTGCACTGCTGTGTTGTATGAGAACATGGTATTTTCCATTTTAAAAAATAGATATGTTTACTGAGATAAGTAAATAGAAAAGGGAGAAATTGCACTTTTTATTTTGGAATTGATAATGTGTGGCTAATCTTTAACATCAATAAGCAAATATTGATTATTTGGCTTAAAAGAATAACAAATATTTTTCATAGTATGTCCAGAGTACTTTGTGCCCCATAAGGACAGGAGTGTGAGACAATCTGAATCATGACGGTTTACACCAAAAGCTACATGCAAAGCGTACACTTCAGAAATCATAGGAAAGATGGTAGTGTGTGTGAGCGAGAGTGAATAACGTCACACTTTTTAAACCATTTCTAAGTGGGTTTTTAGTCCGGTTTTTTTTTTTTTATTATTTTGTTTTTGTTTTTTTTTCATTGTAACAGGCTATAAAGATATTTCCACAGAGTGACTCACCTGAAAATTTCTCCTGTTGGCAAACATGGGTCTTGGTTGCTACTGCAAGCTTGCACACTCTTTGTCTTTTCTCTCCCCCACTGAAGAGCCACTGGCACCTTTTGCAAAGCTTCCCTTGTGATCTTTATTATACTTACACTCTTGAACACACACTAGTTCACAAGCAACTGCCAGGCTTTATTTTACCTACTCCTAGACTCAACTCTGAACCAGACTAAACCAGAAAGAGAGTCTTTGCCCAGACACCACTTTCTGAAAGTTGCTGGTTCTAGACAGGGTAATGGGGAGCTGAGACTTTTCCCTCCTCCTTTCTTAGGTAAAGGTATAATCAATATTAATTTTAAATTTCTTAAGATCACTTAAAATAGATTCTGTTTTTCCATTAGGAGCAAAGTTTTAATTGGAAATTTTTTTAAATCAAGGATTTACCATCTGAGTCTTAGATTTGATCACACACTTGATACAATTTTAGGTTATACCAAAATATGTTAAATGTATCTCTGTAAACTTCATAATTTATGCTGTAAGTCACATAAAATGCCCATAAATCTAGAGCCTCAGAGGCTGAAGTAGGATGTTAGAGTGCCATAGAAAGCACACATAAAACTTAGAATACAACTTTTTATTTTCTAAATCACATAATATATTCATCATAGTGTGTTTAAGCAAAGGTAACATTTTCTTTGTTAACTTAGGATTTGATAATTCTTATAGTGTGACTTAGTAAACTTTCTGGGGAAATGTGAGTTCATATTGCTTTGTTTAAATAAATTTTCCTTATAGCCAGAGGAATTTTGAATCCTTGTGTTTAGATCAATTCTTTACCTACTCATTCTTACTCCAACTACTGCTCCTCACCCCACACATTGGGTCCCGCATATAGCATTGATCAAGATCTGCCTTGAAAAAGGGTAAGGAGTATATTTTTGGTGGAAAAAAGATGAACACCATTATCCTATATCAGTTAGTATGTTTTCCAGTTAAGTAATAGAAACTTAGTTAAAATTGTCTTAAACAGTAAGGGAAATAACAGTCTTAACCAACTGGAAGTTTGGATACAAGGAGATCTCAGATTGGTTCAGCAGCTTGATGTCATGCAAGGACTTACCATCCTTAGTATATGGGTTCCTTGTCCTCATGCTTATGGCATTGTGGCTACATGGTGACCGCATGCAGCACCAGGCCCTGCCTCTTCACAGTACAGGACAAAGGGACGGAAAAGGGAAACATTTTTTCTTTCTTAGAAGCCCTCTGGCATACACCTGTTATCAAGTGGCTGAACTGTGTTAGCAGAAGGGAATGAGATTATCATCTTTCAAGGCTGGGACCATTCACTTCTCAAAAAGAATCGGGATTCAATTAGCCAGCAAGGAGCAGGGCTTGGGATTGGCAAACAAGTGTCACGTGCTCCTTAATTTGCTAGTGACACAAGTCATGGAATGGTTTAGTACTTGGCTTCATAGCGACCTCCATGTTTCTATGAATTCATGATTTACTATCACATCTATCTTTTGAGGAAAATCAGATAACTTATAGGTAAAGACAGTGAGAAATAAAGTATAGGTAACTATGAGGCACCTTTAAAATAAATGAAAAGGGTATGAAAAGATAAAGTTAAAAACTCCCTATAAATAGCATAAACGGCAGGATTTAAAGTATGATTACCTCTAAAACTATAGCATGAACTTCATAAATTTAATGAGTATTAACTTTCCATTCATAGGTGAAGATGGCATTGCGGACATCAGGACATCTCTTGCTGGGAGTAGTTCGAATCTATCACAGGAAAGCCAAATACCTTCTTGCAGACTGTAATGAAGCTTTCATTAAGATAAAGATGGCTTTTCGGCCAGGTATTGTTGAACTGCTTTTTTCTTTTTACTTTAGGATTTGCCATGTTTTCTTATTTCTGTAGCTAAACACATTTTCTAGGTCAGCATGTTTTGTTTTAATTGCAATACCAGTACCCTGACAAAGATAGGGGAAGGCTTGGGGAGGCCATGACTCGGGGAAGAAACCTGCTTGCTTGTATCTGTTCTACTCGAGTCATGCCATCTTTTTATTTTATTTGGAACTGCCTTTTTCTTTTAACACTTCTTCAGCAACTTACATAGAACTGAGTCAGCAGAGGTTGAAATGTTGAAAACTTATTGTTACGTGATTATTTTTTAAATATAGTTCATAAAATACAATCTTAGGATTTTTTTTCCTGAATAAATGTTCTTTGTAGTTTTTTGTTACTGTTATTTTGTTTTAGGTAATGATTTGTTCTAAAACTGGAGTCTGCCAAACCAAACTTTCATCTGAGTAGGTAATTACTAGGGTATTTATCTGAATCCATGTATCTTTCTGCAGTGTTTAAAGCACTGATGAAATTTTATTCTGAATCCATAGGAAAAATGCCTATATAATAGTTTCTGCTGAGGATATTTTCCAATAATTCAGTTTATTTTAATATGTGAACATTAAAATGTGGTCTAAGATTTTATTTAAAAGTAAAATGTTGAGAAGGCTGTGATATTTAAATGCTTTCTAATACTTGGACACTACGTGCATTTTGTTTAAATAACATGCTTAAGTAAGGCATATTTATTACCACTTGAAAAATACAGGAAAAATTTAAAGAAAATTGTGTAATTCCTCTTGCTCTAAAATAACCAGCTCCTTTCAATATTCAGGATACTCCTTTGCAGTCATTCTTTTTCCTTCTCATAAATATACTTAATTAGGAAACTCTTTGTTGATATGTCCATTTAAAAATTATTCAACTTAATGCATAATCAGTGCTTTGACTTATTTATAAATCAAGGATTATGACTTAATGACCATAGAAAAACAGAAGTACTTGTGCTTCAGGGAACTTTGCATCTGTTATCAGCTTTTCTAGGTTATAAACTTAGGAAGTGATATTGACTTTACCTCCCTTTGATTCCTAGATGTTTAAGCTTAGCATTCCTTTTCCAGGTGTTGTTGACCTGCCTGAGGAAAATCGGGAAGCTGCCTACAACGCCATCACTTTACCTGAAGAATTCCATGACTTTGATCAGCCACTACCTGACTTAGAGTATGTGTCCCTTTTTAATTGTTGGCTTGGTCTACAAAAGACAGTAGTATTAGTTTCCAGATGTAAAGTTTTCCTTGGAATGTTTTACGTTGAATTAACATGGAGCTAAAATACAGATACTTTTATTTAATAAGATAGTGCATAAGTATGAAACATATAACCTAGAAAGTTCTTCTATAAAAAAATCATTTGGCCGGGTGTAGTGGCTCACTCCTATAATCCCAGTACTTTGGGAGGCCAAGGTGAGAGGATTTTCTGAGCCTGTGGGTTCGAGACCAGCCTGGGCAACTTAGTGAGACCTCATCTCTACAATAAATCAAAAAATTAACCGGGCATGGTGGCACGTGACTGTAGTTCGAGCTACTTGGAAGGCTGAGGAGGAAGGATCGCCTGAGCCCAGCAGCTTGAGGCTGCGGTGGCCAGGATCATGCCACAGCCCTCCAGCCTGGGTGACAGAGTGAGACTCCAACTCAAACAAAAAAGAAAAGAAAAGAAAAAATCGTGTGGATGTCAACTTTAACACAGCTGAGATATGAGGGTTTTATATGGATAGACCAGAGCTTATGAAACCAAACAGTTGTCCAGGTGTGTTCTTGACATATCAGTAAATGTGAGCTACTGCCACGGTATTTTGATATTTGATATTTTTCACAGTTTAACATATTAAAATCAGCTACTGGTTATCTTCTTGGCCAGGTTATACTCAGAACCACAATTCTTTCCTTTTTTAAGAGATATGTGACTTAACTTTCTATGAAGAGCAAGAGTCATTGTCAAGACGCACACTTAAGAGGAGAAGAGTTATAGAGGTGGCCATTTATTGCAGTGCACTGCAGTATAGTTCCTTCTTCTCAGGTGTTTAAAATTCACTTATCATACCATGATGGAAACTGTAGCTTTTCAAGTAACTCAGTAGTGTAGTTGACAGCCAAGAAACTATAATAAGCCCCATTTATTGTATGGTATGATGAATTTCTCTGCTTTTTGAAACTTTCTATGACTTCTAATTAGAGATAAGTTTCTCACCTTTTGTGTTATTGTGTGTGACTGTTAATTATAGCTAATTTACTTTTTTCCTCTCCTTATGTCATTTTAAATTTTTTCTTATGGAAAAATTTAAACGTAGCCAAAAAGTAGGAGATTAGTATTAAGACCCCCATGTTTCAGTTATTCAGCTTCTTTAATTATCAATACATTGCTAGCTATATTTACCCAGCACACCTCACAACCCCCACTGGATTATTTTAAATTAAATAACAGATAATCTTATTTCATCTGTAAATACTTCAATATTTGTCTGTTAGAGTTAAGGAATTTTTTTTAAAACATGCATAACATGACAACTTTTGAAAAAAGTACCAGCAATTCCTTAAAACAAGCATACCTTGTAGATATTGCAGTCTTGGTTCCATATCACCACAGTAAAGCAAGTCAAACAATTTTTTTGTTGTTGTTTCTTAGTGCATAAAACAGTTACGTTTTTACTATCCTGTAGTCTGTTAAGTGTGCGACAACATTGTCTAAAAAAAATGTGCATATCTTAATTTTAAAATACTTTACTGCTTTAAAAAAGTTAATGATTACCTGAGCTTTTAACTAGTTGTAATCTTTTCTGGTGGAAAAAAGATCATCAACATCAACCTTGATGTTGGTGGCTGCTGACTGATCAGGAGGATTGCTGAAGATTGGCAATTTCTTAAAATAAGACAGCAATGAAGTTTGCCGCAATCAGTCAGCTCTTCTTTTCTTGAGAGACTACTCTCTAGAATGGGATGTTATTTGATATTATTTTATTCACAGTAGAACTTCTTTCACAATTGGAATCATTCATCTCACAATCTGCCACTGCTTTATCAACTAAGTTTATGTAATATTCTGCATAAGCCCCTAACAAGAGAGTCAACTTGTCCTTTGAAACTTCGAGGCCAACCATTGACTTCTTTCTTTCTATGAAAGTCCTAGATGGCATCTTCTTTCAAGAGAAAGCTATTTCATCTACATTGAAAATCTGTTGTTTAGTTTTGCCACCTTCATCCATGATCTCAGCTAGATCTCAGCTTCTACATCGGCACTTGCCACTTCACCTTGTACTTTTATGTTATGAAGGATGGCTTCTTTACTTAAACCTTGTGAACCAGCCTCTGCTGGCTTCTAGCTTTTGTTCTGCAGCTTCCTTGCAGAAGGAATGGTGAATTTAAAAGAGTTGAAGCCTTGCCCTGGATTAGACTTTGGCTTAAGAGAGTGTTGTGGCTAATTTGGTCTTCTATTCAGAGTCTTGAAACTTTCTCCAAATCAGCAATAAAGCTGTTTCACTGTCTTATCGTTTGTGTGTTCACTGGAGTAGCACTTTAAATTTTCTTCAAGAACTTTGCACTCAGAACTTGGCTAACTGTTTGGCACGAGAGGCCTAGTTTTCAGCCTCTCTCAGCTGTCAACATGCCTTCCTTGCCAAACCTAATCATTTCTAGCTTTTGATTTAAAGTGAGAGATGTAAGACTCTTCCTTTTACTTGAACATTTAGTGGTTACTGTGGGTTTATTTTCTGTGTCTCAGGGAACAGGGAATCTCCAGGTGTGGGAGTGAGGTGGAGGTACTCCCAGTTGGTGGAGCAGTCATAACACACACAACATTTATCAGTTCAGTTGGTCATCTTCACGGATATGGTTTGTGGTTACCTCAAAACAATTGAAATTGTAAAACCAAATCACTGGTCATAGATCATCATAATAGATACAGTAACAATGAAAAAGTTTGAAATATTGTGAGAATTACCAAAAGGTGACACAGAGACATGAAGTGAGCACCTGCTATTGGAAAAACAGTGCTGGTAGAGTTGTTTGACACAGGGTTGCCACAAACCTTCAATTTGTAAAAAACACATGTCTGTAAAGCAAAGTGCAGTAAAATGAGGTGTGCCTATGTCACGTCCGGGCAGCATTTAACTGTCTGCAGTTGACACATGGGCTTCTTTTTCAGTTTGAGTTGACACTACACAGAGTTTACAAGCTGCATTTGTGTGATGCATCGTGCACCATCTGAGATTCTGTGACATCTCTGTATCCCTCTTATGTTTTTGTCCTTGTAGTTTATTTGCTGTACAAACCTGGTTTTGAGGTATTTACATTCTAGATTTGGCTACAAGTGTTTCATGTTGGTATTTAACATTATACGGTTTTTATTTTTATTTTCTGTTTCATATTTTAAACTTACATGAGAGATTATTCTTGCTTATTAGAGGGAAAAACTCAGTCTCAGAAAAGACAGGCCACTTCAGAGTTCACACAGCCTGTAAGCTGCAGGGCTCTATGAAAACCCATGCCCATCCAGTCCATCATTTCTTATTTTTTCCTCTGTATTTGCCTAAGCAACTTCTACATACTGTATTTTATTTGCTGATCACTGATGACTTTAAATTTTAAATACAAATTAACTTTCAAATCACTGTTCACATTCTTGGAATATATTGAAATTTATTACATATTAAAATTTTTTTAATTTGGTAGATTGTATGTAGGGTTTTTTTATATAGAGAGAATTGGGATTTTTTTCCTTATAAATTCGAGACTTGAGACTAACATGTATTTGACCTTCTTTTAAAGTGACATCGATGTGGCCCAGCAATTCAGCCTGAATCAGAGCAGAGTTGAAGAGATAACCATGAGAGAAGAAGTTGGAAACATCAGTATTTTGCAAGAAAATGATTTTGGTAAAAGAGAAACAAATTGTTAGCCATTAGCTATATTATAGTTATGTTGTGGCACTACTAGCAATTTCAGAAGAAAACCAGACTTACATTACATTCACACTGGCAGAAAGACTTAAAATTTTATCTAATGCATTTTCATACAGAGAAGAATTTGGCTTGCTATCAGTATCTGAAGCATTATTTTCAGAGTTTATTTTTTGCCTGCTTCTGTTCCCCGTACTCAGTGGTGGAACCTGTATATTGATTGCGTGAAGAGTCCCAACACTAAAGGAGTGCTCACTTTTAAACTATTTTGGAATAGTTAGTTACATTATTGTACCTACCATTCAAAAACAGGTATTTAAAGCTGGTAGCAAGGCAAAGTCTTTTTTAAGGCGTGGGGGTCTCTTATGTTGGCCAGGCTGGAGTGCAGTGGCTATTCATGGGCATGATCATGGCACTACAGTTTCGAACTCTTGGGCTCTAAGACTATAGGCATGTGGCACTGCACCAGCGCCAAATTATTTTGTGATGTCACATTATAACAAGGAAGTTTAAGCTGTAAATAATAATGTAACTTCACATATGTACATATTTAGGATTGCTTATCTATTGTATATTTTGAGGATAACTTATATCTAAGTTTGAATTTGCTAGTTGTGCCTCTGTGTTGTAGCTGTGTGTAATTAAGAGACCGTTGATGAAATTTAGATGCTAAAGATTTAAAGTTTATGCCAGACGTTTTAACATTTGAAGACAAATAAGACTTAACAAATGTGACGTTATAATCGTAGTAACTCATTAGCTGTTTTCTTTTGTAACAGTGGTATTTATAAACTTTGGAACTAAAGATGTACTAAAATGTGTTTAGGTGACTTTGGAATGGATGACCGTGAGATAATGAGAGAAGGCAGTGCTTTTGAGGATGATGACATGTTGGTGAGCACCAGTGCTTCCAACCTCCTCTTGGAGCCTGAGCAGAGCACCAGCAATCTGAATGAGAAAATTAACCATTTAGAGTATGAAGACCAATATAAGGATGACAATTTTGGAGAAGGAAATGATGGTGGGATATTAGGTATGTCACAAAAAGATGGTTATTCTAACATAGACCTCACTTGCAAGGTTTTGGAGTAGTTGCTAATTCTGGGTCTTGGTAGCTGTCTAGGTACATATGTGTGAATTGTGATCAGTTTGTTCAATAAGTTTTCTGTAAAACTAACCTCTTAAAATGTTGTAGCAAAACCTAAAGGTGATTGCTCAGAATGCTAAATTTTGCTAGTTCTTGAAACTGCTCTATTTGTGTTTGATAACTATATTAAGTGAATTACTTTTTAAATAATTATGTGACATAGAGAATATAAATGAAGAATAATATTTTTTCATGAACTAAATACACTTATAAACTAACTTGAAGAGAAACATAAAAATTGAATAAATATTTAAATGGAATCTTGTTGACATAATTTTATTTTTCCAGTGATTGGCTGTTGTTCTTTTAGCATTTTGACTGACTGACATTCCCTGTTTCAGATGACAAACTTATTAGTAATAATGATGGCGGCATCTTTGATGACCCACCTGCCCTCTCAGAGGCAGGGGTGATGTTGCCTGAGCAACCAGCACATGATGACATGGATGAGGATGATAACGTGTCGAGTAAGTACACACGATGGGCTGTTCCGGGAATAGTGTAACAGAAGCATCTGGAAAGATACTACCAGTGGCTGCAAACACAAAGCTCTACTTTTTAACGAACTCAAAATACCCTTAAATTTGGTGCTTGTGATTGAACGCTAGTTCTGATTCTCGTTTGTTTAATCTTATACCCCTCCCTCTTCTTTGGCCAATTGGATTCAACTTTGGTGAGGCTTCTTTATAAATAGAAAAGTGTTTTTTCTTAGTGCTAGTGACCCTTCTTTCTATTTCACAGAGGGATTTTTTTTCCCCATCTGTAGAGTATAATATACCCAAGCCTTTTGTGACTGTTTGTTTTTCTAGTGGGTGGGCCTGATAGTCCTGATTCAGTGGACCCTGTGGAACCCCTGCCAACTATGACTGATCAGACAACACTGGTTCCAAATGAGGAGGAAGCATTTGCATTGGAACCTATTGATATAACTGGTGAGCAAATAAACCTTTAGAATTACACCACGTGGATTATGAGCTCCTATTTCTGGCTCCTGCCTGTCTACTGATCTGTTGTTGTTTTGGATAACTATGCTACTTTTATGTCACTGTCATCTGTCATAGAGTCTTTATTCCATCTATTTCAGTATTTTGTAGACTGTGCAAGTTGCTGCGAAATATAAAGTGTAGAACAACCTTTCTGCTAATGTGTATCTTCCCAGAATGTTGACTCACACATATAGCAACTAGGAAACATCGCAGGGTGTTTTCCAGTAAAAGTACAGATTGACTTATCAGTTATCTGTCAGAGTTCTAGAAAAAACTTAAAAATATTTTTTAAAAATGAAGGCCAGGCGTGGTGGCTCATTCTTGTAATTCAGTGCTGTAGGAGGCCAAGGCAGGAAGATTGCTTGAGGCCAGGAGTTTGAGACTAGCGTGAGCAACTGCAAGATCTCTATCTCTACAAAAACATTTTTTTAAAACTAGAACTATCAAAAAATCTAGAATCAGTAATCATTTTATTTTACTGCTTTATTAAGAAACATTGCAAGACACATTAATTAGGGTGCTGCTTCCAGTTTCTAAGTAGCTTATGTGATAGTAGGGTAGAATACTTGAAATCATAGTGTGCCTCAAGATAAGAGTTTTCAGTTTTAAGTAGAGTAAGATTAACTTTGGGTTTCCTACTGAGAATGATCTGACCACCAGTATTATGTCTTGAGTCTCTAAAGAGTGTGCTTGCTACGAACCTGGCTGTGTTTAATAGCTAGAGGCTCAAGGTGAACAAATCTTTATCCTCCTGGAACTCTTAGTACTAGTTAGGGAAACATGGATAACTAAGTGAAATATATGCCATGTTAGGTAGTGACAGATAATTGGGAAAGGGAACTCAGTGACTGGGGGACAGGCTGAAGAAAGATTGTCACTGTATAATGTCTCTGTATTTTTTGATGCTGACCCTCATGAATGTTTATATAGAAATCCTATGGAGTGTAACATATTTGACAGTGTGAACTCTGGAGGAAACCCTTGCAAGTGGCTGGCCCTATTTCAAATGAGAAAATGAGCCTTCCTGAATCAAGTGTGATGTGTTCGTTCTTTACAGTACAAAGTATGTGGGCAGAAATGTACTGGCCCTCACATTATTTTACTCACTTTGTGCTAAAGTCTATACATATTCATTCAGCAGATTTTTATTGAACACTTATTTTGTACAAGTCTCTATTCTAAATGATGGTTGGAAAACGTCAGTTGAAACATTCTATACCCTCATGGAGCTTAGCTTCTTCTTCTGCTAGGGAAGAGAAGCATAGGGTCAGGTCTATTCACTGTGTGTTCCATGCTGGTCTTGCAGGAAAATTACCTTGTTTTCTTATTGCAGTCAAAGAAACAAAAGCCAAGAGGAAGAGGAAGCTCATTGTTGACAGTGTCAAAGAGTTGGATAGCAAGACCATTAGAGCCCAACTTAGTGATTATTCTGATATTGTTACTACGTTGGATCTGGCCCCACCCACCAAGAAATTGATGATGTGGAAAGAGACAGGAGGAGTTGAAAAACTGTTCTCTTTACCTGCTCAACCTTTGTGGAATAACAGACTACTGAAGGTAATACTGATTGCAGAATTTCCTGTATCTTACATATTTTTAAATACATTTTTTTTTTAAAAAACATCTAAATTTTTGTTAGAATTATTTTTGATCAAGTATTTTTCAGCTCTATGGCATCATTTTTGCTTTTCCTCCTTAAATCACAGTATATTAGGCAGAACCTCATCTGAATATAGAGAGGATGCTTGCATTTCTAGAAAATGTAGGATGAATTTTTCCTACATTAAAAAACATGGTATTTTGCATAATAGTTCTCTCAGCTTCCTGTAATAACCTGTTAGTTACATTGCCTTAGTGTGCTTCACACCTGCATTCTTTGGTTGTTGTTTTCTAAATAAAACATGGGTGATTCTACTTTACTCACAATAAAACATTTTGCCTCATGAGAATGTTTTCACTGTTCGACTCTATTCTGCTCACATTCCAGACTATTTCAAAATAAGACTCGGAGGCATCTGATGAGTGAAGCTGTGACGTTAGACTAGTTTACTGTCTGAAGTTGAAATAGGCACAGAGCCAATTGATTTTACTGTATATTTTACTGTATTCCAAACCTAAAGTATTTCAAAGCAGCAAGGTTATGGTGAAAATTCTTTTTATTGAAAGCACTTTTGATTCAGTAAATTGTAATCTCATTATTGGAAATTTTTCCTAAGGAAGTAATTCAAAGTGTGGAAAAAGCCACTTCTCTGAAGATGTTGATTGCATTGTTGGTTACAGTTGAAAAAGAGAGAAAGCTAAAATATTAAAAAGTAGAGAAATGGTTCAAGTATGAAGATAGATTGACACTCTGTTTACGGAATGTTATGTGGCCATTAAAAGTAGTAAATGGCAGCTTAATAAAGTTACCATATAATAAGTGAAAACATAGTGTAAAGTTATTTGATGTGATGCCAGTTAGGTTGAGTTTTTAGTGTCTGAATATGAAAATAAACTTCAAGCAAACATAACACCTTAGAGTTGTGAGATAATGGCTAAAATTTTTTTGTCTAAAATGGCTGCACTTATAATTGAAAGTATTTAAAATCATTTTCAAATGGAATTGAAGTGTGAATATATTAAGTAAAAAATAAGTGCTAAATTATATGTACACTGATTACAAGTATACTTAGAACATTCAGAAGGTAGAAATGGATGGATTTCAGTTAGTGTGACTTAGAGTTGAAGTTCTTCTTTTCTTTATAGCTGTTTACACGCTGTCTGACACCACTTGTACCAGAAGACCTTAGGAAAAGGAGGAAAGGAGGGGAGGCAGACAATTTGGATGAGTTCCTCAAAGAATTTGAAAATCCGGAGGTTCCTAGAGAGGACCAGCAGCAGCAACATCAGCAGCGTGATGTCATCGGTGTGTTCTGTTGGAATCAGTCCTTGTTGGAGTTTAAATTAATATTTGGCTTAAAATTTACCTTTATACTGTCAAATCACGATGAAAAGGCATAAAACTTTTTGGACTGGAAAATGCAGTGGATCTGGTTGCCTTCTTTAGGTGTGAGGCTTTCTGCCTTTGGAGAGGTTTGGGAGTCGGGACCAGCAGGTTGGTAGTGTGTCCGCTAAAAGATTGTCCTCTGTTGTACTGGGGAAAGGACTTGTCTTTTAACACCCTCTCCCCTTTATTCATATTGTTATAAATTGAGTAATCTTTGTGGACTAAGTTTTATCTTAGCTTATTCAGTAGGGAAAGTACCTATGACTTAGTTTTTAAAAATAAATGATCCTAAAGTATTGTTCAAAACTATATGACCTGTGTCTCCTCTTACGACCAATTACAGATGAGCCCATTTTGGAAGAGCCAAGCCGCCTCCAGGAGTCAGTGATGGAGGCCAGCAGAACAAACTTGGATGAGTCCACCATGCCCCCACCACCCCCTCAGGGAGTTAAGCGGAAAGCCGGGCAGGTTGACCCAGAGCCTGTGATTCCTGTAAGTAGGTCCACCCATCAGGATGGTGGAAGGTATTTGTACAGTCGGCCACACATAGTGTCTCGGAAACCCCACTGGAGCATCTCAGACAGAAAATGGCAAGGAGTCAGTCCATAGTCAGAATGGTACTTGAGGATGTGAACATATCTGTTCTGGGTAGGAAATGTCGTGCAAGTCTGTAGCATCTGTCTGACTCTGAATAGTTTTGCCTCATAGTGGTCCAAGGTGAGCATCCTTGGCTAATATGGAGTCCTTGACCCTGAAGTTGGTCCAGATTTATTCTTCAGCAAATATTCCTGCAGACCTTCCATACTAGGCAGTTTCAGATGATCTTATTAAGTGATCAGAATAAACGTGTCAGATATCTGAAAAAAGGTAAAGCAATATCTGGCTGCTTCATTCAGACTTCGGCTACCATGAAGTTCAGCTAGGATAGAAAAACCGTATAAGTGTAAAGGAGGTATTGGGCTTCCCATCTGAAGTTTATAAAATAAATTAAGGCTTTTGATAATCTTAGGCTTTGGTTCACCTCTATTGCCAGTTTAGGGAGCTAGTTCTTGTGCCCTCTGGTGGTAAGTTTTCAGTGAGAGTGTTTCCAGGTGATGAGTAGGTGACCTAATGCCTCTCTCATAGGAATTCTTTGGTTTTTATTTTTTAAGGGCTTTGCTTTTTAATGTTCTCAATTCTTTATATTAGTCCTGAGGAGAAGGACATACAGGAGATGGCAGAAAATAGTGTCCTTGATCCCCTGCTGCCATGAGGGATTCAGGGCTCCCAGAGCCAAAACTTTGGTTTTACGTTACATTGTGATAACCTCACAGCGGTTTATGCGCTAATAGTTGAAAATACTGGTCTAGTTAACATTCTTATTTTGTCATAAAACAAAGGGTTGTTTTTATTTTATTTTTTTTCCTTGGGAGTGAGTTGAGGTCTCTCACTTTGTCTCCCAAGCTGGAGTACAGTGAGCACGATTATGGTTCACTGTGGCCTTGAACCCTTGGTCTCGGGTGATCCTCCTACCTCAGCCTCCCCAGTAGCTGGGACTACAGGCGTGCACCACCACGCCCAGCTAATTTTTTTTTTTTTTTTCTTTTTGTAGAGATGAGGTCTCACTATGTTACTCAGTCTCAAACTCCTGGGCTGAAGTGATCCTTCCACCTTGGCCTGGGATTATAGGCATGAGCCACCACACCCGGCCTTTTCTTATTTTCTAAACTACTGGAGAAAGTTTTTCCTTTTATTTCTATTTTGCTGCTTATAGTGTTTCTTGGGGGTTTTTTTGCTTCTAAAAAGTAAAAATAAAAATGAAACACTTGTGGTTTAAGATAATAGTACATTTATTTTGTAAGTGATTTAATGTAGCTTTACAACAAATAAAAAGGAAGAAGATACATACTGTAATAAATTTTTGCATTTGGGGCAAGTAGGGAGATATAACCCCATTGCTACTTTTCATCTAGAAAACCTTAGCAACTGTGTTTAGATATTTTAAAGAAACTGGCCTTAAACATCCATCTTAAATTGACTTATTTTTATTGCTTTAAGCAAACTCAGCAGGTAGAGCAGATGGAAATACCACCTGTAGAGCTTCCCCCAGAAGAACCTCCAAATATCTGTCAGCTGATTCCAGAGTTAGAGCTTCTGCCAGAAAAAGAGAAGGAAAAAGAGAAGGAAAAAGAAGACGATGAAGAAGAGGAGGTATGGAAACTCAAAGAGATGTCTAATTCATTCCCATTCCAGATCTAGCAAAAACTTTTAACCAGGTTGTCTTTACTTCCCATATCAAGGTTAAATTAATTGATGTTGAGCATCAGAGTTAAGAAAAATGTTTAAGGATATCTGGATTTGTACAGGACTGTCCCTCATCGTTCCTGTGGGTCTTATGAAGACAATGTGTTGCGTTTGACTGATTCCTGCCTCACTTCCAAATTGCTTGTATCTGCTTTCTTATCTTGTGGTCCAATTCGTGGTCAACTTTCACTGCCACGTCTGACTGCCTCTGATGTCCCTCCTGCCTGTGGCCTGAAATCAGATAACCAAACCTTTTCCATTTGTCTGCATTTTGTTTTGTTTTATTTTATTTGTAATTAGACCAGGGTAGGGCATGACTGCTAAAGCAGACTGAGTGAAGGCTTGAATGACTTTCACTTTTTAAAAAGCAGAGGTGCTTTAGGAATTTATGTCTTTCTCCTGTGGAATGTTTAAACTGCTGAAGGCACTTTTTTTCCCTTCCTTGTTTCTGAATTATTGAAATTGTATAAGACATAAGACTAAAAATTTATTCTTCTATTTGATGCTCTGTTAAATATTTTATTTAAACTTCTAAATTTAAAATAAGGTGTCATGGCCGGGTTCAGTGGCTCACACCTGTAATCCCAGCACCTTGGGAAGCAAGAAGTCAAGGCTGTTATGAATGAGCTGTGAATGAGCCACTGCACTCCAGCCTAGGCAACTGAGTGAGACCCTGTCTCTAAAAAACAGAATAAGATAATGTGTCCTTCAGGTGGTATTGAAGCTGTTTAACTTTCTTTTTAGACTAAAAGTTATAAATTGGATATACTTTCATAGTATATATTCTTATTTCTAATTTGACATTATGCTAGCCATAGATTAATGCTTCTCTTCAATATGAACACTACATTATTTTAAAGCCAAAATTAGCATCAGGGCTACCCCAGCCTATGTGCTAGGGTGTGCCATTGTCTCAGACTCAGTGCTGACTAAGTATTGAGCTTGTTGTCCTTTCTTTGTTGTGTGGAGCTGCTGACCTGGCTCCTTGGAAGCTGGTGTGTGACTCCAGTGAGCCTTGGGGCATCTCAGCAGCTACCCTGCACTAGCTCAGAGTCCAGAAAGTTACTTGGCCAGCCAGTCTGTAGGTGGCTGGAAGCCTAGTTGCCCAAGTAAAATACATAATAAGGATGATAGCCCATTTCTTTGGCATCACCAAAGAGACCAGTACTGATTACTCAACTTAGCTAGGCCACAGGCTCTTTGAAACTGGCCCATGACAGGATTAAGATTCTGCCGGAATCTAAATCAGAAAATTGTGTTACCAAATATACAGGTAGTTGAAATAAACAGTGTGCTTGGTTACGTAGTTGACTTACATCCTCATCTGAGTACCTTAATGGGGCTGATGACCAGAACATGATCCACGCAGTCCCTGGACCACACTGAGGCGTATGTCCTCAGAGCAACATAGTATCATGTGCCCAGCCAGATGCTTGAGCCACACAGAACTGTCTTATGTAATTTAAGAAAGACAAACTTGAGAGTTTATAGGAAATGCTAAGTAATGCTTCAGCAGCATCAGGTACAGTTTTCTATTAGTCAAAAAACACATTCTGAGTTAATGTAGTGCTTCCAGGGAGAGGGTATAGAAATATTTCATTTTGCAGCAGAGTAGTTTTGTAAGCTTTTTGGGGGTCATTTTCATTCAGGACGAAGATGCTTCAGGGGGTGATCAGGACCAGGAAGAAAGACGATGGAACAAAAGGACGCAGCAGATGCTTCATGGTCTTCAGGTAAGAAGTGTGAGCTTGGGGAGAGATGTGCCGTCAGAGACTTTTGGCCTTGTTCCCTCAAAAACAAGTTGCAGGCTATGAACAGCAAGTTTCCCTTGGTGAAACTTTTCTCAGAACTACATTATTTTAAAGTATTTTAGTAAAATAGATAAAGCTATTAGGCCAAGAGTAGGCCTGAAAAACATTTGGAAGAATAAACACTTACCCATCATTGTCCTGAGAAGCAGGCCTTCAGTGGTGGGTATAGAGTTCTGCTGTATGTCTACATCTGATTATTTTTGGTTGAGCAAATTTAATGAGTCATTGAGTAGCATCAAATGTCACTTATCCCTGGGCCTTAACATCCCAGACACAGATAGGATATCTTGAGCATCTATGAAATACCAGGCAAATTGCTCACAGTTTCCTAATTCAAAGAACAGTTGACCTTTAAAAAAATGTTTCACTGTAAAAACTGTAATTGCTAGATTTAACTATTGTATCACATTAGATATACAGAGAGATGAGTTATTGGAATAGTAACACATGAGAGCAACTGTGATTGTGTCTTGGACCTTTCTTCTGATTTTCAGCATACCACAGTATACTTTGGCCTTGGCCCTTAACAGAATAGACAGTGCATTTTTCCAACCACCAGAATTGGCATCCTTATTGAAGTACTACTTCATTGCGCAGGTTACTTTAATTTATCCTTTTTTGTTTTCAGCGAGCTCTTGCCAAAACTGGAGCTGAATCTATCAGTTTGCTTGAGTTATGTCGAAACACAAATAGAAAGCAAGCTGCAGCCAAGTTCTACAGCTTCTTGGTTCTGAAGAAGCAGCAAGCCATCGAGCTGACGCAGGAAGAACCATACAGCGACATCATTGCAACGCCGGGCCCGAGGTTCCACATCATATGAGGACTTGGCACCATAACTAGTGCTCGCCTCACTAGTGCTACAGATTGCCCCCATGTGTAGGGCACACAGGACCCTTGGAGAACTTCTAGGTTTTTGTCTGTACAAAGTCTTTGCCTTTTTCTTTCTTCATTATTTTCCAGTATTTTAAATTTATCCATTTCATTTTTAAGGGAAACTGATGATGTGGGTTGTGTTTGTGTTCTGATGGAGAGAACAGCACCCCAAGGACTCAGAAGATTATCATAACAGTTCAGAGCAGATGTGTGCAATATTGGTGCATGTAACATGTTGAGTAGCAGTTGGAAGTCATGATTTTTATCTTAGCTTTTCATTACTACATCGAAAAGAAAACCTGTCTGGGAAGATGCCTGGCAGTTTAAGAACTATAGTGTGAGTCTCCGACAGAAAAAAAGTCTTTCCATCAGTAATCTTGTTAGGAACCATGCTTAGGTGTGGCACCGGAAATAGGAGAGGTCGTCCTCTCCATGGGTTCAAAGCATAATTCCATAGTGAGCAAGAGTGTATGTGAAACTCTGTTGTGACTGGTTCCCTGCAGCTACAAAAAGGACTGACTGGGTGTAAAGTGTCTTATTCTTAAAGTCATTCAACTTGCATCTTTCTGGTGAACTTTGCTATCCTGAAATCTGATATTTTAGGCTCCAAAATGAGCAGAAATAGACTTAATTAGAGTAGAATGACTACTTTAAAAAATGTTTATAAGTTACCAGGAGCTGTAAATCAAAGTTTTGAAAAGATGTCTGGATATATTTGTTTGAGTATTCAGATCATGAAAATAGAAATTGCCCTGCCTGCTAAAAGGACAGACTGATGGGAAACTTGACACCTGGTTGATTTAACCTTTAAGCAAACAATGCTGTAAAAACTAATGGCTTCTCTAATATTTATTATAAATTTTAGTACTGGTCTCTTTTCCAATGCTGCACACGCCTGTGTTTGGAACTTTATTTTAAAAGCTTTGCAACTGAAATTTTATATCCAGTTTCCTGTAATTTAATTGAAGAACAACACATCCAAATAAAGGCTTTATTATTAACAGACCAGATAGCATCAGAAATTATGTGACTATTATGATTATCAAAACATGTCTTAACATTTTAGGGCAAAATTAACACTGAGAGTTTTAGCTTGAGTGTTGGCACTTTTGTGGAAAAAAAAATCACTTGAAACTCAGACTTCAGTGTGTACCCAGTAATTTAAAATTATGTGAAATGTTTTAAATTTGTGAACGCGTAATTACTGTTTTAATGATTCAGTTTCTTGAACGTGGTGATTGTATAAACTTGCTGTTGCAGCTCTATTTTCAATATGATGTGCCTGAAACCATGGCTTTTCCCCCTTGTAAAAAGACATTGTAGATAATTGAATGTTGGATTATAGAAAGGTCATTCGTTTCTTGTTACACATTTTGTTAGTCTGGTTTTGTTGCTTATTGGGTTTAATATTGTTCTTGAAAATAGTTGATGCTCATGTTATGTATAACTTTTCTAATAAAAGTTGTGTTCTAAGCTGTATGCTTTGGAGTGCTGGTTATTCAGTTTGTGGTGTTCCCAGGAAAGAGGTGACCGAGAAACTTTTAACATAGCCAGGCACTGTTGTTTGCCTTACCCAGAGTAACTGTCCATAGAAGTCAAGTGAGTGTTTTAAAAGCAATCTTAGACTAAAAAGTGGACGACTGGAGTAGCTTGTCTCAACCCTTTGTTAACACAACTATGTGATCTGAAGCTTTCATAAATGTATAATTGTTATGACGTGTGTTAGGATGTATCAGACTCAAGAGGAACCAGCAAACAGCTGGTGCTGAGGAAGCCTCGAGGCGTAGATCCATCCCTGTAACTGCAGAGCCATAGGCACTCTGGCACACCTGCGGGGTGTGTCCTGAGTGCTTGGAATGCTCTGTGGTGGACAGGAGCTGCAGGTTTTCTGGGTGGGTCTGAGAATCCTGCCCAAAGCCAGGACTTTTGGAACCAACGTGCACTGCCCCTACATCCAAGCCTCCCATCCTGCCTGCTGCCATGAGCTTTTGGGCACTACAGTTGTATGGTTTAAAGCCTGTATGTCATCAGCATAAGTGGTTTGATGCTGTTTGTGATGAGAAAACCAGTTTTTATTAGGCACCGATTATCCTCAGCCCCAAAGCAGCTCTCATGTTTGCTCCCTGCCCAAGTGACAGGTTAGTGGAGAGTGGTAGTATGGTGCGAGTGACAGGCCTGGAGTACGGTCTCCTGAAGGTCCAGGACAAAGGTTCCCAATTCTGAGAGGCTTTGCCATGCTTTCAACTTGGCTGAGCTCAGCGGATGAGGTGGAGCAGAGCTGCAAGTGGGACTGGCCAGGTAGAGACTGACCATGGCCTCCCATCTTCTGATGTCTATCTGGGACTGGCAAAGGTGTCAGGAAGGAGCAGCGGACAGGGGCCCAGTGCCTCAGGATGTGAAAGCCTGATGCCTCATTCTGTGCCTGGGCCTGCATCTAAAATAAAATGAAACATCAAGTCCCAGCCCTTTTTGGAGCTGTGAACACTGAGCCAATGAAAAGCAATTTGAAAAGCAGCAAATATCTGTAAGGAGATAACACTGCCTTCCATTCAGGCAACTTGGGTGCCTGTGTCTGGGCAAGAGTTGCAACCCGCTGGTCCTGGAGTACCTTGTGCGCAGTGGGCATCCCCACCTGGAGAAACACGCTCAACTTACCTGAAACAGTTCTACTGTACACCTACCTCCCTAATGTCTCACTGTAGAGTGGCCCCTTTACCTCCAGCCCCACTACCTGGGGATTCAGTGTTCATATTTTCAAGTATGCTCCCTTGCTCACACCACTTTAAGACTGGGGGAGATTACTGCAACAGCCACAGTCATTCAATCAAAAGATACTTAGAACCATCAACACAATTCTCAAAATGTCAAAACAATGCTCAGACACAGCACTTATCAGAGTTCTGTTTAGCTCTTCTTTTTTAAAACATGGTCTTGCTCTGTTGCCTAGGCTGGAGTGCAGTGACACAATCATAGCTCTGCAGCCTCGACCTCCTGGCCTCCCAAGTAGCTGAGACTGCAGGTGTGTAGCACCATGCTTGGCTTTACTTAGCTGTTAATAAGTAAAGTAAAATTGAACCAGCAGGTTAAATCTCAATAAGAATTTAAGAATGGGATTTTTTAACAATAAATGGGAATGGTGAGATAAGATGGAATATAAAACTCACTCATGTCAGCAGGGCAATAAAACTGAGTTATAAGACATTGAGAGGGTCTAAACACTTGCAACTTGTATGTTTAGGCTATATTCTTTCAACTCTGTCTAATATAAGCCATATATGTAACCTTAAATTTTCCAGTAGTCACATTAAGAAAAATAGAGCCAAGTGAAATTGATACACTTCAAATATATTAATATATTTCAAAATGTAATCAATATATTTTAAGTATATGAGATATTTTACTTTTGAGGGGGTAATCTTCAAAATCTAGCATGTATTTTACAACTTACCTCAATTCAGACTAGCAGAATTTTGAAAGTTCAACAGCCACGTGTGACTAGTAGAGAGAGAAGAAATCAAAACTAGCCGGTCATGGTGGCATGTGCCTGTATTTCCAGTTATTTGGGAGTCTGAGGTTGAAGGATCGCTTAAGCCCAGGAGACCAAGTCTACAGTGAGCTGTGATCATGCCACTACACTTCAGCCTGGGTGACAAGGTGAGATACTGATTCAAAAAGAAAAAAAAACCTAGAATGTTAGAGAGGAGAGGTTGCAGCATGAATAGGGTAGGCTTCATTGGGAAGGTGAGGTTCTGAGCAAAGACAGGGATGTAGAGAAGTGTTCGGAGAGGGGTCAGCCAGAGTGAAGGCTCTGAGGCATAAATGTGCCTGACTCTTTCAAGATAAAGCAAGACCAGTGTGACAGGCAGGGAGGGAGATGGTAGGAGGTAGAGTGGGAGTCGGAGCCAGATCCCGTTCAGCAGAAATTCCTCAGGTTGCTGCCTGCAAAAGTCTTGATGTCTGCGCCCCACTCCCTGAAGTTCTCTCTGGCCTCATCACCCAGGGAGCACACTGCTGAGAGGATGGAAGGAATTATTAAATGTTGGGTCTCCCACCACAATCCGAGTAATGGCACTTCTGGAAGGCCTGTCTTACTATGAGGTTGGTTTTAGTTCCTGATGTACTGACCCAGTACTTGAGTTTGAGAAGCACAGGCCAAGGAAAGAGAACGGGCATTTGTAGCTGTATGGTTCTGGGTTGTGTGGCCTTGGGTCTCAGTGTCCTCAGCGACGTGGCCATTGGTGCCCAGCTTGACGCGTCTCATGAAGATAGTGTGAAAGAACGCGTGTTAATGTGCCCAAACAGGGCACTCAGTAGATGGTGGCACTTGTAAAGATGTTTAATCAGGGGATTCCCGATAGGGAATTGGGGTTTTCAGAGTACAAGTTCAACAGAATGGGATCCTGGAGAGGACAGAGAGCCTGGAGGCTATCGCAAGGAATAGGAATCTCAGGGTGACGCAGAAGGCACCTGGAGCACAGTGGCCCTGAATGCCCTCCCTTCCAGTACACTCTCCTTTCTCTGCCAGCAGGGACCCCCCCCCACCTCCACCTGCTGTGTCCCCCTCGTCAGCCACGTGTTGGTTCCTTAAGGAAAACCCAGCTGAGCCACACCTCTTCCCACGCTAAGTCAGGTTTCCTGCCGAAACCTGAAATGAAGTGAGATGAGCAAAAAGACTTACAGTTAATTGGCAACACTCTTCCACCACCTTAGAGAGGAATTGCAGGGGTTTTTGGTTTGCGTTTTGGTTTTTTTGAGTTTTTGAGTCAGAGTCTCATTCTGTGACCCAGGCTGGAGTGCAGTGGCACACTCATGGCTACCACAGCCTCAACCTGCTGGGTTACAGCGAGCCTCCCGCCTCAGCCTTCCAGGTAGCTGGGACTACAGGCATGTGCCACCAGGCTGATTTTTTTATTTATTTTAGAGATGAGGTCTTGCCATGTTGCCCAGCCTCGTCTCAAATCCCTGGGGCTTAGGCAATCCTCTTACTTCCGCTTCCCAAAATGCTGGAATTACGGACATGAACCAACAGTCCTGGCAAATTGCAGGTTTTAAGATACCCCTTAAAGATATCTTTCCAAATGAGTATACTATCTAGTGCTAAATAAATGGATAATAATCACACATTCGTAGAAATCAGAGGAGTCCTTCAGGAGTCTCTGAGGAAATCCTAGCTCAAAGGTAGGCTGAACATCGCACCATCTGGAAACATCCTGTGAGTTCAGTTTCCAAAGTGGAATGACCTTCTGATTAGTGCAACACAATCCGCTAAGAGGCACTGTACACATGTCCTCTCACACAGTGTATCTCTTAAAATCACATTTTTAAAATGAGAAGATGTAAGACTAGACCTCTTGGAGGAAAGAGCGCTGACACCACTATGAGGCACACCCAGATTTTTTGTTTTGTTTTTATGAGTTGGAGTCTCACTCTGTCGCCCAGGCTGGAGTGCAGTGGCACACTCATGGCCACCTCATCGTCGACCTGCTGGGCTCCAGCGATCCTTCCACCTCAGTCTTCCAAGTAGCTGGAACCACAGGCGCGCGCTACCACACCTGGATAATTTTTGATTTATTGTAGAGACAAGGGCTTGCCAAGTTGCCCGGGCTGGTCTCAAACCTGTGGGCTCAGGCAATCCATTCATCTTGGCCTCCCAAAGTGCCAGGATTACAGGCTGAGCCACCAAGTGCGGCCCACACCCAGATTTAAAGTCCACCAGTGCACCCTAGGCAAACCTCTTTACTTCTCTGAACCTGCTTTCACCCATAACACCAGAGACAGTGCCCGCCCCATGGGGTGCCTGAGGGTTGCATGAGGTACTGTATGGACACTGCAGGCAGCTGTCAGAGCTTAGCAAGAATCATGACATGTGAGGTCACCTCCCTCAAGCTTCCTCTTTCCCCTTAAACTCACAATGTCAGAACAAGTGAGTGATGTCTGCAAGTCCCAGCAGAATATTTCAAAAATTCAACTCAGCTGGCTGCCCATGGGAATTCACTCACCCCTGGAATCCCAGCACTTTGGGAGGCCAGGCGGGAGGATTGCTTGAGCCCAGGAGGTTGACACCAGACTAGGCAGCATTACAAGACCTCATCTCTACCAAAAATTAAAAATTAGCTAGGAGTGATGGCATGTTCCTGTAGTTCCAGCTATTTGGGAGGCTGAGGCGAAGGATGGCCTGAAACCAGGAGGCCGAGGCTATAGTGAACCCTGATTTCATACCACTGCACCCTAGTATAGGCAACAGAGTGAAACACACACACACACACACACACACACACACACACACACACAATCTCTGCTACAACGTAGAAGCCAAGGGTTCCACACACAGGCACAGCGGGTCCCCAAGCCCTGGACAGGGTATCCCTCAGGAGTTGACCACCGCGTCATCCTTTCTTGCGGTCTTGCTTCCAGCTGCTTCCTCCAGCATCTTGGGCTCCCATCAGCCAGTGAATCACACAGGAATGGTCCAGCAGCAGGGAGGACAGAAGGTTCTGGTTTCCAGACCATGCCAGGGGCATCTACGTTCGCCTTGTGTTCCCTGCTGGCCTCCCAGCTGTGCTTCAGGTACAAGGGCAGATGCCTCGAGTGCCAGCCTCTCATGAAAATGGGCAACACACAGGCATCCGACCATGAGGGGAAGGACAGTGGTGAACTGGACAAAGAGGGTGGAGGAGGGTACAGCATCTGCCAAAACATTAGCAGCTGCTAGGTCCAAGAAGAAGACAGAGCACTGCCACATTGAGGGGTTATCAAGAGTCTTATGTAGAGATTCCTGGTTTTTAAATGTGATATATGGGCTGGACACAGTGGTTCACACCTATAATCCCAGCACTTTGGAAGGCCAAGGTGGGAGGACTGTGGAGGCCAGGAATTTGAGACCAGCCTGGGTGATATAGCAAGACCCTTGTCTCTACAAAAAATAAATAAATAAATAAATAAATAAATAAATAGCTGGTTGTGGTGGTATGTGCTTGTAGTTCCAGCTACTTGAGAGGCTAAGGCAGGAGGGTCACTTGAGCCCAGGAGGTCAAGGCTGCAGTGAACTGTAACAGTGCCATGGCACTCCAGCCTGGGCAACAAAACAAAACCCCGGTCTCAAAAAAACAAGCAAGGCCAGGCACGGTGGCTCAAGCCTGTAATCCCAGCACTTTGGGAGGCCGAAGTAAGAGGATTGCCTGAGCTCAGGAGTTTGAGACCAGCCTGGGAAACTTGGTAAGATCTCATCTCTACAATAGATCAAAAATAAGCCAGGCATGGTAGCATGGGCCTGCTTGGAAGGCTGAGGCGGAAGTATCACCTGAGCCCAGCAGGTGGAGGCTGCAGTGGCCATGAGCATGCCACTGCACTGGACCCTGGGTGACAGAGTGAGACTGCAACTCAAAAAAAAAAAAAACACAAAAACAAGTAAACACACAAAATTGTTTTCAACCCCATGCAGACCACACATGCCCCGCAGACAGATGCAGTCTTGAACCTCAGGCTTTTAGCTTTGTTGTTGATTTTCAGACTCTGAGGAGAGCAGGTTGTGTGCGAGGTTTCCTGGTTGTGTCCTCAGTCATGGCTCCAGAGGCCACAGGCTAGCTGAGTCCTGTCCTGACTTTATCCTGGTCCTTTCTGCAGGCCCGCAGACCCACAGGCCCGCAGGCCCACAGGCCCACAGGGAAAACGCGTGTCTGACTTGACATGCTCTCTAATCCTGTGTCATCACCATTGCATTCACTTCCCAGCCTGATGGAAATGTCTTCTGAAAAGCAGGACTTGAAAAACGTAGACCAACCGGTTGCATTGACTCACGCCTGTAATTCCAGCACTTTGGAAGGCTGAAATCGCAGGATTTCTTGAGCCCAAGAGTTCAAGAGTTGCCTGGGCAAAATGGTGAGACTTCATCTCTATTTTTTAAAAAATAAGAAAATAAAAGAAAATTGTAAATCTAGGGACAAACATCTCTTCTCCTCAAACCCCCAAAGCCAGACTACACAGGGATCTAGATGTCAGGGAGCCCAGGAGTCAGGTGGAAGGTTGTGAATCCACAGGCCTGACATGTGGCCCAAGAATCTGCATTTGTTACAAGCATTCCTGGGTTCCCAAGCAGGCAACCCCTAGATGATGTCTGCAGATCCCAGAATCCAACTTCGTCCTCCGAGCTGTGATTTCAAATGCTCAGCCCCATCTGGAGCCACGGGGATTGGGATCAACTCTTACTCATGATCTGTACTAACTCATTCTCAACTGTTCAACAGCTGTTCTGAGGGAAATCCTCATCCAATTCAAGGAGAGGCTGAAGCTCTCCACATTAAGCCAATGGGTACTGTGTTATTTCCAGAAGGCTTTTGACTAGAGGGCTTCTCGTGTCCTGTCTAATCACCGTAGTGGCTGGCAGTCTCCTCCATGCTGTGAAAGTGATGGGACACCCACAGTGGCCAATAATCCTGGCAGCAGCAGTCATCAAACAGCAGCACAGCTTCTCTTCTTCAAGTGAACTGGCCTAGTGGTGGAGAACAGCGGCCAGAAGCAAAGAGAACTGTGTTCAGTCTTAGCCCTTCCAGCTAGAAAACATGGAGAATCTCTTTGCTTCTCCAAGTCTTGGATCTCTCCAAGGTGCACAAGGCTCCTGCAAGGACTCAATGCAATCATGCAAGGAAAGACTTTATAGCACGGTGCCTGCCGGCAATCACTACTCTATGTCTCCCTGCTGTTTTTCAGGCCAAAATATTTAATGAGTGCTTTATCCTGAGCAAGGAGTGATTCTGGTGCTAGGTGTACTAACATGAACCAAGCAAACATGGCCCTGCCCTTTCAGAGCTTGTATTTTTAGTAGGTTCAAGATAATCCGGACAGCTTCTCCAAAGGAGTAAACCCTTCTCCAAGTCCCCCAGGGAAATTGTTACGCCATCTTCTCTATGTCCACAATATTTTACTCATACCTCTTTGATGAAACTTATCACGATATACTGTACTTCACCTGCTCACTTCTCTAGACTACTTGACTATGAACTTGGAAGACACATCTGTAATTCTGTAATTCCATAGCCCAGCATGTGACTCTGAGTTGGGTCATGATAAATTTTTTATTGACTTCAGTATGACCAGTGGTAGAGGATGAAAATAACTTGAGAGTGGAATATAACTTTTTGTGGTAGCCAGGCATTGTGGCTCACGCCTGTAACCTAGCACCTTGAAAGGCTAAGGCGGGAGGATCACTTCAGGTCAGCAGTTCAAGACAAGCCTGAGCAACATAGCAAGACCCTGTCTCTACAAAAAAATTTTTAGAAATTAACTAGGTGTTGTGGTGCATGCCTGTATTCCCAGCTGCTCAGGAGTTCTGAGCAGGAGGATCACTTGAGCCCAGGAGTTTCTGGCTTCAGTGAGCTATGATTACATCAGGCAACAGAGTAAGACCCTGTCTCTATAAATAAATAAATAAGTAAATAAAATACTTATGGTTTGTAAAGCTTCATTTTTTTGCCTTAAAAACAAAAGGAATTGCCTGAGCCCGCGAGTTTGAGACCCACCCAGGGAACTTGGCGAGACCTCGTCTCTACAATAAATCAAAAATTAGCTGGGTGTGGTAGCATGCACCTGTAGTTCCAGCTACTTGGAAGGCAGAGGCAGAAGGATCGCCAGAGTCCAGCAGGTCGAGGCTGTGGTGGCCGGGAGCGTACCACTGCACTCCATTCTGGGCGACAGAGTGAGACTCCAACTCAAAAAAAATAAAAGGAGGAGAAAAACTAACAAGGACGGAAGAACAATTGATCAACTACCTTCCACTTCCCAGTAGCAAAGGTTTGCTCCTTGAACCATGAGCTATCCTCTCCCTGCAGGCCACCAAGCAGATCTAGCCTCACCTACTGAGGTAGCAGGCAAGAGGCTCTTGCAGGGTTTGCCCTTGTGCAGTTGGCTCCAAGCACACCTAGCAGAGGGCACTGGATCAGCACAGAAGGTCAAGGGTCCCGGGTTCGGTGCTGTATTGGCCAGTCTGGAGGAGAGCACCTCAGAACTTAAACGTGTGGTGAATACAGGAGCATGTTTGATCTGGGATTCCAAAACCCCACTATGATTCTTGGGTATGAAGCCTTGCCCTCCAGGAGACAACAGTGTCATTTCTTCCCGCTGTTTAGGAGGACTAGCAGCTGGTAGAGTCTGAGTTTCTGTCCCCCCACACCAGCCCAAATGTGTTTAGATTGACTCTGCTGAAATAGCAGAGATGGCTAGACTCCCCCTGTTTTTTTGTTTTTGTTTTTGTTTTTAGTTGGAATCTCATTCTGGCGCTCAGGCTGGGGTGCAGAGACATGATCACAGCCACCGCAGCATCAACCAGCTAGGCTCAGTCAATCCTTCTGCCTCAGACTCCTGAGTAGCTGGGAATACAGGTGCACATCACCACACCCGGCTATTTTTTAAAATTTTTGTAGAGATGAGGTCTTGCTATGTTACATAGGCTGGTCTCAAACTCCTGGGCTCTAGTGACCCTCCTGCCTTGGCTTCCCAAAACGCTGGGACTACCGGTGTGAGCCACTGTGCCCAGCCTAGACTCCCCTGATTATGGAAGGTGCGAACAAAACGCTGCCCTCGGCCTCCTTAGCCCAGATCATGCTGAACACTGAACAGAGTGGTGGATGTCACATACTCAGCAGCCTGGGATGCTCCACAAAAGTAGTTGCTGTAAGATCCACATCACTTCCTTGGGAAGAAGAGTCACCATATGAGATTGAAGGGAATGTCAGGCCTCAATTTGAAAGTCAATTTCACATGATAAGAAGAGGAGACGGAAGAGTTAAGATTGATTTCTTGCGGGAGCCATCGCAAGTATGTTTTGGGGAATTTCAACACTTAAGGCTTTTCTCAATGGGACTCTGGGGCAGAAGCGACTCTCCACACACTTCTTGAAATTTTGTGCCAGTTGGTGGTCTCCATTAGCATAACCCTAAAAGGTAAAATTAATAAAGAAAAGAGGGGAATTTAAACTCAACAAACACACACTGGAACACCAGACACTATGTTAGGTACTGATAGCATATAAATACTTGGTCCTTGGAGTTAGCCCTTCAAACATCACAAGGAGGCAAGTGGCATGTGAATTCACCTTGAAGAGTGAGTGGGATTTCATTCAGCAGGTGGAGTGCAGAAAACAGGAGGGGAGGGTGTTCCAGGAAGAGAGAACGGTATGGGCAAAGGCATGGCAGTAAAAGGGAAGGGTGTTGAGTTGGAGGCCCAAATAGAGAAAAGCAAAGCCAAGGCAGAAGTCAGAGGACAGACTAACTCTCAGACTAAGCCATCTGGATTTTTCCACCAGGTGTTAAGCTCCAAGACCACCTCGCCTTTCTCCTACCTTCAGCACAGAAGGTCTGCTGTACACCCTTATATTTACCAATAAATGTGTCCTCTTCCACAATGACCTTTTCTGCTTTTAATTGATCATGTGTGTCTTTATTCCTCCACAAGCCAGACAGAGAATGGATTGCTGAAAAGTGTTTCCTGACAAGCATCTGCTTGTGGCACAGGACCATTCTGTGAGTCCTCCTGGCTCCTCTATTTGCACCTGAGCCTTCCTGCCAGGAAGCCGAGCAACCCGTAGTGACTCCAAGGGCCACAGCAGTGTCTCGTGTTAACAGCCTGGGAGCACAGGAAGAACCCTGGACCTTGGAAACCATGTAGGAAAAGAAGGAACTAGAGTCTTCCAGCATCCTAAGATGCTTCCCCAGTTGCTGGCAGGTATACACAGCCGGGAGCACTGGCAAGGGGGCAGTGGAGAGCAGTTGTGCCCCCTCATAGTCTTCCTGTGTTTCTGTCAAGGGCCCTTGTCCTGATTATTGAGGGGAGCTCAGGGCAGAATGTCTTCTAAATGGTCCAAAGGTGACACATAGTTAAGAACTCAGGCATAGGCACTTGTGCTCTTAGGAGAATCACACTATGAGAATACTACTGTGATGTATTGCCCACTTTATAGCAATAAGTATACATTTATCATGGTTAGAATTTGTGAGACACATTCCACGGGCCATGTTTCACGTACATTATCTCACTTAATCTTCCCAACATCTCTATGAGGGAGATTCTGTAATTGTTACTATTACCTTTATCAACAGACATGGAAACTGAGTCTGGCAGAAGCTATAATTGTCACTGGAGATTCCATGTGCTCCTCTACACTTCACAGCTCGACTATAGTCAGGTAAGTTCACGTGACTCATTCTGGCCTGTGGGCTCTGAGAAGAAGCCACACATATTTCTTTCGAATCAAAGCAGAGAAAAGCCCAGATGTGTGGCTCCTCCTTCCCCCTCTCCTTGGCCTCCAGTGAGTAAGGAGGGTAGGAATGCCACAGAAGCTACTAGATGGAGGAGCCATCTAGTAGCCGAGTCCCTGAATGACTACAGGGAGCAGAGTCGCCTTACAGACCTGGGACAGATACACACCAGCACCAAGAGAGAAGCCTTTGTTGTGTGAAGTCACAGAGATGTCAGTGCTAATTTATCACTGCTCCATAATGTAGCCTGTCTGGATAGTATACTGAGGACTCAAGGAGTTTAGTAGGTAGAGATTTAGTTAAGCAATTGAACTGGTTGGAGCTAGAACCAATGCATCCTGGTTCCCAAGCAAGTCTTCCTTCTGCTATACAGAGTCAAGTCTGTGATAAGGGCCACAGTTTCCGTCGCACCATCCACCATGGTATGTGGGAGTGACTATGGAAACAGATCCATGGAAGACTGAACACACACAGGCTGCCTCTTAAAGTCATCTGGATTAGCTATGACAGGACAGGCCAGTGAGTGGCAGACATGCAGACTGAAATCCCAAGCAGGCCCTTCATGTGACAAAGCTTCGATGTCCCTAAAACCAGAGTACAAGCAGAGAGGTCGCCAAACAAGCTCAACCACAAGGTCATGGGACTTTACCACAGCCCTGAGACTACGTGCAGTCAGCCTATGTCCAGAATGTGGGTCAGCAAAGCAGACTCATCACTGTGGGTCCAGCAAAGGGTATCCAACCCCCACCAGACTTAAGTCAGGAATCCAATGTATTAATTTATATTAAGAAACATAACCGTCATGTGGCCCTCAATGACTCTGTGGGCCCAAGTAGGTGGCGCATTCACACAGCTGACACAGCTGATCACTAGTGAAGCCCTGAAACCCATCTTGGCCTAGCGCCTGCAGTATCCACCCTTAATCTCTTTGAAGTTGGTTTGTTTTCCTACCTCACTGGAAGCTCATTCTCAAATTGCCTTTTTTGATTCCTCTTTATTTCCCAACCCTTAATATTGGAAAGTCCAACGCTCAGTCAGTAAACTTATCTTTCCTGTCCTTTCACTCCATGGTCATCTCTTCTAGTCTCATAACCTTAAGTGCCATCTACATGCCTATGATTCTTAACCTGCTGTCTCTCTACAGCTGTGACTTTCCTCTTGGGCATCTCCGCTGGGATGTCTGATAGATACCTCAGTTTTAATGTCCCCCAAGTTGACCTCCTGAGCTCCACCTACAAGCAAGTTCTTCCTGCTGCCTTGTCACCATCATGAGTGGACTCTGTCCTGTCAGTTGCTCAGACTCACAACCGTGGAGTCACCTGGATGCGTCCGTCTCTCTCACACTCACCACTTCACACCCCCTTGCAAATCCCACTGCTCTAATTCCAACATTTAGCCAGAATTCCCCACTTTGTACCATTTTAATTGCCACCATCCACATTTAAGTTGCCCTCCTCTGCCCCTTTGAGCTACTGCAGTGGCCTCCCAGCCGGTGTCCCTCTCCACAGCACATGCCCCTCCCTCAGACTTCCCACACAGACGTAGAGTCATTATATTAAAGCCTTCATCAGGTCCCATCACTCCTCTGTCCAAAACCTTCCCTCACTTCCCACCTCATGCAGCGTATATGACTGTCATTATCACGATGGCCTGTGAAGGCCCAGGCAGCCCCATCTCTCCATGAGTTCTCTGCTCTTACTTCCTCCCCCACCTCACCCACTCCAGCCACTCTGGGCTCTGTGTTGTGCCTAGAACAGGTTGAGTTCATCCCGCTTCAAGAATAGTCTTCCACTGCTTCCTGTGTCTGGAAAGGTCTTCCTTTGGATGGCCACGTGGCTCGCACGTTCACATTCTTCAAGACTTTTCTTAAATCAACCATCTCAAGAAGGTCTTGCCTGATCCCTCATAAAATTGAAACATCCCGAGAACTTCCGACACCTTCCTCTGTTTTATTTCTCCCCATAGCCACAACTAAAACACTGTGCTGTGTGCATGTGTGTGTACATGTGTATGTGTGTGTGTACGTGTGCATGTGTCCATGTGTGTGCATGCATCTGTGCATATGTGTGTACTGTGTGTGTGTTGTGTGTGCTTGCATGTATGCATGTGTGTGTGTGTGTGTGTATCTCCAGTGGAATAAATGTAACCTTCATGAGGACTGGGTTTTGTCTCCTTACACTTGTATCTCTAAGTCCCAGACAAAAAACCCTAAAGTGTAAAAGATATCTGGTGTTAATTTTGGATGAATGAATTGTTATTCTACAGCTTTTACATGCAGCCAAGCCATGTTCAGAACGGCACTTGGTGAGTGTGGATTTGAGCAAAGAGCCATAGCTGAATACTTTAATGACATGCTTTTAGAATGTGAATGTCCCTGTTGTGGGGATCACAGTGTTTCAGGCTGTGGCCACTGAGTCTCTACTGCAGAGTTTGCTGTCCCTGCCTCTGTGGCTAATGAAGTAATTTCCCTGACTCTATTTTTTTCTTCAAACATATTATTGTCACCAACCTGGTGATCATTGAAGTTTGTTTCAATGGCACAATCATGGCTCACTGCTGCCTCGACCTCCTAGACTCAGGCAATCCTTCCGCCTCAACCTCCCGAGTAGCTGGAACTACAGGTGCACACCACTGTGCATGGCATTTTTTAGAGATGGAGCCTCATTGAGTTTCCCAGACTGATCTCAAACTCCTGGGCTCAAGCAATTCTCTCACCTCAGCCTCCCAAAGTACTGGGCCTACAGGTGTGAGCCACCATGCCCAGTCAACAGATGAATTTCAAAACTGCATTGTATCATGTTCGTTATTGTCTCAATAGCCAAAGCAAATCAAATTTCCAAGTCCAGAGTCAGTGTGAGGGGTGGTACTCAGGCAGTGTGGGTTCAGGGAAGGGGATCATTGTGGACATTTTAGAAAGTATTGCAACATTGTGTTGTTGTTGTTGTTGTTATTGTTAAACTATTTGCTTAGATGCTCCCCTTCTGTACTTTCCTGCAGTGGGGTGCAACTTCACAACCAGTGATGATGTGGGAAACCCCCTCCCTGCCACACACAGGATGATGTAGAGGGTTTCTTCCTTCAGCACTAGTCAGCACCACTGGTCAATTCCCTGTACTATAATTTATAACCCCCATACTATAATTATCTTTAAAGTAATTTTTAAAAATTATAATAATTCAGGGTGACACCAGAAAAAGAGAGTTCTTCCTTGTACACTTTTGCAGGAAAACAAATGATTGAAAAAATATATATAATCTCTCTTTTTTTTTTTTTTGAAGAGCCATCTTCCCATTTAGTAGTCAGTGGTTCTGGTGGGGTTGGCAGTCCCAGTGCCACATCCTGGTCCTGTCTGTCCCACCTCCTGACTCAGGTCTGGCTAAGCCTCAGAGGCTGGTTCAAGAAGAGAACACATGATCAAGCTGAACCAATCTGATACTTTCCCTGGGAATGTTAGGTGCGTCAGGAGGACCCTCTGCGGGAGGATGGGAATCTGAAGCTGGTAGTCAGTAGTCATATTTCCCGGCACATAGGGAAAGCCTGTCAGCAGAATGAGACAAATAAGAAAAAAAAAAAAAAAGAGAAGAGAGAAGGAAGGCAGTGACCCAGTGGCTCTGAGATCTGGTTTCAGTTGATGAGGTCCTGGTTCCTAAGTAGTTCTCTCCATTCTGCTCCCCACAGGACCCTTTCTGACAAGTGACCCAATATATTCCCTTTCCCTTAAGCTAACTTGAACTGAGTTTCCATCATTTGCAATCAAGAGCCCTGACTGATTTGAAACCCTGTAATAGCTATTAAATCAGCTCGTTCTCTCATTCCAGCCTGATCACCATCTCAGCTGTCAACTCCTGAATGCTTTAAAACTTCACTAGAGAAAGTGCTGTCATAAAGGGGCACGGAGGAGGAAGGAACAGGAGCCCAAAGAAAATGAATGGGCCATTGGGATAAGGAAACAGACAGGATGAAAAATCACCTCTCAGACAGCAGAGAGGGGAGACAGATAAATGGGAGACTTTGGCAGCCAAGGAAGTAAATGAAAGGATAAGAAAGATGACATCGAATACCAAAAACAGTATTACTAAAACACTCACAGGAATAAAGGCTCAGAACAATGGCTTTGGGGTTGTCAGTGATTGTTTTTTGAAAAAAAAATATATATATACTTGGGATGGTCATGAAAAAGAAAAAGGGAAGGAAAGAGTGGTACGTAGGCCACCCCGCTGCACATTAATGTGAGAAATGGGCTGTGAGGAGAATTACTTCTTGATAGAAGCACAGTCCTGCTACTTTTAAGTTCTGGTATTCGATCAAAAATCCATTAAACTGATACAGGCGTATCCTCACATGCAGAAGCTGTATTACGTGCAGCTTTCCCAGAGGACATATTGTACGGTGGGATGGGGGTAACTACATTCCAACATTCAGTTCCTGTTGGCATGAAACTACATTCCTTTTCAGCGTCCCTTCTTGTTTTCTAACACCATCATATATTTATTCTCTACAACTTTTACAGTTGTTGGCCAGTGGCTCTCATAATCTCAGCACCCTCACATTCATCCACCAAAAGGGGGCCACCCCACAATTTTATTTACAAAAACCCATTTGCTCCCACCGGAAACCATGTCTCTGATGATACTCATAGACCACACACACTCTACTCCCTGTGCCCAGGAAACAAGCTGGAGCCTGCATGGTGCATCTGCCACGCTCTAAGAGACAGGGCTCTAGAGAGGCTCAAGGGAGTGTGACCTTCAGTTGTCATATTCCTGGGCCTGCTGCATGTGCAAAACGTCTGTTCTGCTGCTGGATTTACTTGATCATGCCATAAACTCATATATGTGACAAAGCTTTGAAAAGTAACCTCAAAAATGAAATGATGCAGTTACAGCTTGCTATTTCCTAGTTTTATTCATTTACTCGGTCCATGCAAACTGTAGTTCGTTTCCAAGTCATAAGGAAATGTGGCTTGGCTGGTGACCCACTAGATTCATTCCTTCCTCAAGAGGGAAATCCTGACATTAAGGTGATGTGACCAGCACCCCTGCCCCAGTGCCCCAGCCTCTGGAACTAGGTCCCTCTAATCCCATCCTCCCATAGTTCAAGCACCCACCCACACACTGAGAGGCTCAGCAGATGTGGCCTGGACAGGATACTAATTGAGAAAAATAGAGAGACTAATATTAAGAAAAGAAATGTTACCAGAATCAGAGTTGGAGTGGGGTCCGAGGTGAGCCCAAGGAAAGACAGAGCACAGCCCTGAAAAGCAGACATGGCCCATGGGCTTAAGAATCAGAAGATGCATCCCAGATCTTCAACTCTACCACGTGCGTGCGTGACACGAGAGCTGCACAATAGATAGCAAATTACTTTATTTTCAGGGCTTCAGTTCTGACTCCTCACATGTAAAATGTAAAAATAAGTACTTGCTGCAAGGGGTTGTTGTAACGCATAAACAAGATAATGTAGAAAAGGTGACTAGGAGAGTCCTTATACAGAATCAGTGCTCAGAAAAAGATGTCTACACTACTACTACCACTATGCTCATACTAAAAAGGCTGAGAAAAAGCATCGCTCTGATTCCCTTAAATAGTGGGCCCAGACTATAGAATATTCACCATTATAATAAATTTGTCTTTTATGTAAGAAAAGTGGTAGCAAATAAATTACAAGAAAGTTTTGATTTTTCATTCTGGACTTGGGAACATGTGAAAGGACCTCCCCCCCAAAAAGAATTAATTTTTGGAGGGTGGGCCCCTTGTAGTACAGGCTTTCCTGGCTAGGTAAGTGTTCCAGTAACCCATCAGCATCAGTGTATCAGCTAGCATTGTTGTGAGAGGCTGCATTCAGCTTCAGTGAATTTTTTTTGGAGATTCTTTCAATGCATTTGCCCATTTCATGATGGGTGATTTACAAGAGCACATGCCCACACCACTCTGAGTGTTCAGCAGTTTTTGATCAAAAACAGCGTGACTTCCAAACCTCATTCCCTCCCCCTTCACCCAATCTTGCCCCAAGCAATTTTTTTTTGTTTCCTCAGATGAAAAAAGTCCTCAAGGAAAACATTTTGCCCATGTGGAAGAGGTGAAACAAAAATGGCAGATACACTGAAAGCATCAAAACTAATGAGTTCAAAAACTATTTGGGGCAATGGAAAAGCATCTCAATAGGTGTACTGCATCAGATGACAAGTACTTTGAAGGTGACTGAAGTTTAAGCATATAAGAATAAATACACAAGTTTTTATAAATAAATGCCAGGGATTGTTTGGGTCCCCCTCATATATATGTGTATATATAGCCAAAAAATGCATACACATTTTAAGAAAGGAAAAAACTGTATTAATATTTTAGTACTCAGTAAGATGAATACAAATCGTGTTTGACTTCTGAGATTACAAGAGATGCTCAAAGTGGTTACCATCAGCATCCTAACACTTCTGATTATGGTGAACATCTCTTAAAATGTGCATACATTTTTTTAGCACTCCCTGTGTGTGTGTGTGTGTGTGTGTGTGTGTGTGTAAGATATATATATATATTATATAATATATATATATATATATTCTCCAATCTAGGCCATCATGATATAGTTTAAGAAAAAAATTCCATAGAAAAAGGCCAGTTCTATGAAATTGAGTACATATTGGAAGAACAATATGTCTAGGATTTAGGAATCCAATGTTCAGGCTCTGATTTTGTCTCTGTCTCTGCCTACATTTGTTTTTCAGATGAAGAAGCTAGAGAAAGGAAGGAAGTTTTTTAAAATGCTGATTAATTCCTAGGTCCCTGTCTTAGTCCATCTTGTGCTGCTCTAACAGAATACTACAGACTGGGTGGTTTATAAAGAACAGAAATTTATTTCTCACACTTCTGGAGGCTGGAAGATCCAAGATCAAGGCATGGGCAGGTTCAGTCTCTGGTTCCAAGATGGCACCTTGATGCCTCACATGGCAGAAGGCAGAGAAGGTGAGCCCACTCCCACAAGCACTTTGATCATCGGCATCAATCATTCATGGCAGCGGAGCCCTCACGACCTAAGCACCCTCCATTAGGCTCCCCCCACACTATTGCATTGAGGATTAAGTTGGCAGCACATGAATTTTGGAGGACACATTCATACCAGAGCAGCTCCTTTCAGCATGAATCGGGGTCATGAGCGTTACATTGGTGGTCTCCTCATCAGAATAATTTGGTAATTTATAAAATTACAGATTCCTAGGACCCACTCCTGAAGATTCGGAATCAACAGATCTGTGGTGCAGCCCAGAGACCTGTATTTCTTCAAAATTTCCCAAATGATTACAATGGACATCCAGATTTGGGAACAATCATCTCTACAATTAATCACAGACTCAGATTTCTACAGAACCCAGGCAAATCAGGCTAAAAAGAAACAAAAAGTTCTCTAGTTCAGAATTTGTTTTACCACATTTGAGACAGAAATTTCAGAACTGTTCTTCTTTTTCTCTTTTAAGAAAAAAAGATAGCACAAAGATAATAATAAATGACAACTGGCACTTAGTCTTAATGGTGGGAGTACTAGTGCTTATGACTACAGCCAAACCCTTTCTTTGGGATGCCCTTCTATCCTTCTCTGGAAAGTAGACTTGACTTTCCCCAAAGCTTTTCCCACAGGCCTGTGCTAAGAGACCCAAGAAAGCCAGAAATGGACTGGTGGCTGAGGGCATCAGGTGGAAACAACTCTTTTGAAGTCTGTAATGTGTGAAACATCAATTGTTTCATTGGTTTTGCCCTGTCAGGTCACAATGGTGCTGACTCCCACCCCTTGGCTAATGGCCGGGACTGCAGTATCTGGAATACCCACATTCCTTCTGAAAGGAGCACTGAGCTAATGGCTGCCTTGTGTTAATAAATGCCTTATATAGTCAGACTTTTTGATTCACTTAAAGGGAAAGAAAAAGTCAGGAATCTAGATTTTGATATGAAAATAATTAATGTTGGGAATTCATATGAATTATCTTTTTTTGCATAGTGAGCTTTCCTGCTGTTTCGTTTACACCAACTGATACAATATTTTTATTATAAAAAACTCATAAAATTTACCGTTTTAATCACTGTAAAGTGTACAACTCAGTGACATTGGATACATTTGCAATATTTTGCAATAATCATTACCATCTAATCTCAGAACATATCATCACTCCAAGCATACTACACTGAATAATATATTAAGCAACACTAAAGTGTGCCAGGCGTGGTGGTTCATGCCTGTAATCCCAGCCATTTGGGAGGCTAAAGCGAGAGGATTTCTTGAGCCCAGGAACTTGAGACGGGGTTGGACAACATAGTGAGACCTCATTTCTACAAATAACCAAAAAATTCCTCAGGCACAGGATTACCTGAGCCTAGGAGGTTGAGACTGCTGTGAGCTGTGGTCGTGCCACTGCACTCCAACCAGGGTGACAGAGTGAGAGCTTGATTCAAACAAAACAAAACAATAATAATAACACTAGAGTGAATAACATCACATGAATTGTTTTTAAAACATTGTTGAAAGAAGCAAAACCCATGTGCAGAACGCAAAATACAAAAGCCCACAGATGGACAGGCTCATGTGTGTCACACACACAGCCCTTCCCAGTGCAGGAGGAGCAAGACCGAGATACCGGTATTGGCTCTGGGGACAGGAATCCTAAGTTAGCTCCCAGTTCTCATGGGTTGACAGAGCTAGCCTCGAACCTTTTTTCTTCTTCTTTTTTTTTGAGTTAGAGTCTCACTCTGTCACCCAGACTGAGTGCAGTGGCCGCTCCCGGCCACCACAGCCTCAACCTGCTGGGCTCCGGCGATCCTTCCGCCTCAGCCTTCCAAGTAGCTGGAATTACAGGTGCGCGCTACCACGCCCGGCTAATTTTTTGATTTATTGTAGAGATGAGGTCTTGCTTGCCCAGGCGGGTCTCGAACCCGCGGGCTCAGGCAATCCAC
>CAUYQG010016007.1:0-13225 GCA_963574415.1 Tarsius wallacei
ATAAATTTTTGAAAAACAACCTAAATAGATTTTATGTAACCAAATAAGCATTAAGATCGTCGTAGACAAGTTTGAGTCCTTAGCTTTTCTTTCAGAAGCTGAGCGAATAATATTAAGCAGTCTATCTCATGGCTTAGAACGGTGGTTCAAATCTACAGCCTACAAGCTAGTCCAGCCCACTGCTTGTTCTTGTGTGAACTGTATGCTTTTAAGTAATTGAGGAAAATCAGAGAGTAATAGCTCATGACATTTACAAATCATATGAAATTCAAATTTCAGGTTCCACAAATAAAGTTTCATAGGCGCACAGCTATATCATTTATTTGTGGATCGTCTATGGCTGCATTCTTGCTAAAAGGGCAGAGTTGAGTAGTTGCAACCAAGATCATACAGCCAAAATGCCTGAAATGTTTATTGTCTGGCTCTTTACTGAAAAAAGTTTACTGACCTTGGCTTTGAGCTTTTCTCTACTTGTTGCTTAGTTGTTTTAGTGTTTTCTCAAGTCACTCAGACGAAAGTATAGATGATTTCTGATTTACAATAGCTCAACTTAGGATTTTTCAACTTTACAATGGTGTGAAAGCAAAATGCATTTAGTAGAAACTATACTTCAAATTTTGAATTTTGATCATTTCACAGGTCGGGGCACATGATGCAATACTCTTTTGCAGTGCTGGGGAACAGTGCAAGCCACAGGTCCCAGTCAACAAGGCGACCATGAGGGTAAACAATGGATACTCTGCAGTGTACTGTGTTGACAATGATTCTTAGAAACTGTGTTTTGTGTTTTCCCATCCCCAGCATGACTGCAAAACACTCACCTGTGTCTGGGGAGACAAGAAAGAGGAGGGCAATTACTCTTGAGATAAAACTCAAGATTCTTGAGATAAAACTCAAGATGATTGCCCAGGGTAAATATAGCAAGCCCCGACAGTCAATGCATGTGAGTTGGGGTTTTCAAAATCCACGATCATCTTAAAAAATAACAGGCGAATCAGTGATGCAGTGAAACTGTCAGCATCTGTTAAATTCACTTGTCATCCTGAAAAAAAGGACTGGGCTAATTGATGATATGGAAAAATTTATTGACACAGGGATGGAAGATAAAATACATAAGCACACACTGTGTAGCCTGCTGATACTCCAGATGGAGGCAAAAAGTCTTTTCCATACACTAAAAGAGCATGCAGATGATCCTGGCTATACGGAAATATTTACAGTAAGTCATGAGTGATCCCAACACTGCAAAAGGCATCATAATCCTCACAATGTGATCCGTGGTGAGGAAGCAAGTGCCGATACTGAAAATAATAAGGATTTTAAGGAGGAGATGTGTAGGATAATTGTGGATGGGCAATATTTGCCAGAAGAAACATTTAATATCGATAAAATGAGCTTGTTCTGGAAGTACATGCTGGAGCGTACATATATTCATCAAGGGTCCAAGACAATGCCAGAATTCAAGGCATTCAGAGGCTTTGTAATGCTGCTTTTGGGTGGAAATGCTGCAGGGTTCAAATTAAAGCCTCTCCTGATGGACCAGTGGAGAAGCCCAGTGCATTCAAGAACTTGAGCAAGCATCCACTTCCTGTTGGTGGTTGCCTTCACAGGAAAGCCTGTGTGATGTCAGCATTGTTTGAAGACTGTTGTTTTTTCTTTTAACTGTTTTATTCTGCAGGCAAGAGAACAGTGTAGGCAAAGAGATATCTCATTCAAGATTCTTCTAATCTTAGATGGTGCTCCAAGGTGCTCTGTTACATCCTGATGTAAAAAGACATTCTGATGTGTTTGCTGCTGAACAAAGCCACACACTTTCAGTCAATGGGCTGAGATGTGATGCGATAGCTGTATTTTTTTTTTTTTTTTGAGTCGGAGACTCACTCTGTCACCGAGGTTGGAGTGCAGTGGCACACTCACGGCCACTGCAGCCATGACCTGTTGGACTCAGGTGATCCTTCCGCTTCAGCCTTCCAATGAGCTGGAACTACAGGCGTGTGCCACCACGCCCAGCTAATTTTTCTTGATTTATTGTAGAGATAAGGGCTCACCAAGTTGCCCAGGCTGGTCTTGAACCTGTGGCTTCAGGCAATCCTCTCACCTCAGCCTTCCAAAGTGCTGGGATTATAGGTGTGAGCCACTGTGCCCGGTCTTCATTTTTGATTCTCTACTTTTGCATTCCAGCTAAAACCTTTCCACATCCCAGGTAGGCTTTTTCATGATGCCTTTCCATACATGATTGGGCTTCTGCTCTGAGGCACTCTCTAGGGATAGAGAATCACGACAGAGCCTGTGCCCTGCAGGAGCTCCTGGAAGATGCAGGCTTGAGACCTGGCTCTGTGCGGCTGTGGGCAGTCAACTTACCATCTCAGGTCTCAATTTCTTCATGTGAAAAATGAGTCTAACAGCAGTACTCACATCATGATACCTGATTCAATAGCCACCACAGGCAAAGTGTGCTTTGTGCAATGCCTGCTAGCCCACTATATGTTAGTATTATTTACATTGTTAGTAAGTGAAAGATAGATATGTAAACAAATGATCACAATGTATTAATCTTAGTACTAGCAAAAGGCAGTTCAAAACTGGATGGGTGAGTGAATGTTGAAGGTACTTACTCCGTGCTATACGTGGAGGCAAACCCAGGTCTGTCGTCTCAGAGTTGTGCTCATATTAAGAGGCCCTGGGGAAATGGGGACTGGATGGGAGGGAAGACGGCATTAAGCCAGTGGAAAGGAAGAGTAAAAGTTGGTCATGTGGACCAGGAGGGGCAACCATTCCAGGGCAAAGGGCCCAGAGCGTGTGAACACGGGAAAGAGTTGGGCATGACCTGGGAGTTGCAGGTAGCATGGAAGGCTGTAAAGTAAGATGAGATGTGTGCAGAGGTCAGATAGGAAGGTTGGGGCCAAATCGCTGGGCATTTACATGCCCTACAGAGGAGTGTGGATTTAATCCTATAAGACACAGTTTTCCAGAAGTGTGTTCTGTAACAGGCCAATGCCACAGTATACGCCAAGGGAGAAAAAAAAGTATTTGGCGGCCATAAAAGTTAGGAAAAGACTGCACACTGCATACACCTCTTGAGAGATTCAGAAGGCACATAGGCAAACGAAAGGCTCCAGGACTCTCTACGGTAGAGAAACCTACTGGATTTTCTTTCGCACCGAGTTTCTCCAACTTGTTTGACCATGGGCTGCTTTGTGCCTGGCATCTATTAATACCCTACTTCCTACTTCGGGGATGGGGAGCTGGTGAACAGCAAGAGCATCATAAGCTTGCGTGTGTATTTTGGGAAGATGGCTCTGGAAGCCAAGTGAAGGACAGACTGTGGGGGAAGTAAGACTGGGACTAGGAGGAGGGCGGCGCGTGCATCCTTCAGTTCAGGGATAATGAGGCGTGAGAGAGTGGAGATGGATGGGGGGCAGACAGGGAGATCTTAGGAGGGAGAAGTGCCAGTACCTGCGGATGGACTAGATAAGGGGATGAAGAGAAGGCTTAAGCAAGTGGGCAGTGGTACAGCTAACAGAGACGGGGAAGTGGAGGCGGGTGGGGGACTGAATTCAGGGAAGGAGATGGGTTTCGTTTTGGACAGGCTAGAGTTGAGGAACCTCTGGGAAGAAGTCTGATAGAGAAATAAACCATCAGCGATCCCTGTGTGCATGACATGGACGAGAATAGCCAATGGATGAGTGGGCGGAGGGAGAAGAAAGTCCTGGAGAGTCTGGGAGTCAAGGGGAAGATGGAAAGGAAGAACCATCAAAGCAATCAGAAAGGAGGAGGAGCAATCAGAAAGAAGCTTTAGAAGTGCCATACATATGAGACTGTACGAGAAATACTTGAAGTCCCTTGTTTTCAGTGCAGAATAAAAATAATACCAGTTACCATTTACTGAGTAATTACTAAGTGGCAAAGCCCTAACTGATTTGGACACTCTCAGCAGGGGCAAATTAAATAAATAGAATGTTAAAGGTGCCATGCAAAGTAGGTAAAATCTCCACTCCTTCTAATCTAAATTCAGAGTAGGCCTCATTTGCTGAGTTGGAGAAGTCTTGTGGCACGGTCCTGCTTATTACTTAGCTTTCTATGTACTTGTTCTTTATGTCCCCAAATCACTTGTAAGTCCTTGGGGAGCAAGGACTGTGTTTTGTGCCACGCGTGACTACAAAGCCGCTGACCTTGAACAAACCCAGCAAAAACGGCACCTCTAGGTGTGGCTGCCCACGGTCTCTGCAACCGCTCAAGCTGCCTCTGCTGCTGCTCAGTGGTGTGGGATCCCCTTCTGGAGCCTGTCGGAGTTGACAAATCACACGCACAAGCCACGTCCGCCTGCTAACCACTCTACACGCCTGCTCCAAAGACACTTGGCTTTTCAAAAAAAAGAGACTCTCCCCCCAGTGAATGATTTGCTTACCAGTGGGGGCATTTAGTAGAACTTGGCGTAGTCTCTGGAGGAGGAGTGGCTGCTCCATAGACAACACTCATGTAGACGTGGAAGCGCCGGGTTACTTGTTCAAAGTACACGTCTCATTACGTCATGGGCTGCACTTGTGTAACACGCTGTCACGCACTAAGTCACACTGATCACTTTTTTTTGAAGAACATTCTGTTCTTGTTACCACGTGGCTGTTGGGTGGTGAGTGCCAGTACTAACAAACTTTACATTTTAATGAGATTCATGAGGGGAAGGCCTGGCTCCTGGTGGCGGTGGGGAGAGAAAGAGGCTCAGGGCTAGGGAGTGACCAGGGAGAGTCTGGGTGGTACCTCGGCAGGGTGCTCATTACGCTCTGGGCACAAACACAAATGAAGGCTGTCGGCTCCCATTAGCGTCTGCTGCAGCGCTCCACAGCACCATACGGAGAGTGTGCAGTCAAAAGGAATTAGGGGTTCACATGTGTGAACTCTCCCTGAAACAAATCCCCCTCGGAAATAACTTGTCTCCTTTCAACAGCAGTGTTCAACGTGTGCTGCTGTGCCCATGCAGCTTCCTGAGGGCTACTTGTGAGTTTCATGGAAAAAGGGTGTCATCACGTCGTGTCAAAGCAATGCGAATTTTCCTCATGGTTCTAGGAAAAGCAAAATGCTGAACCCTGGGCTATTGATGAGCTGCTTGCCTTGGAAAAAAAATCCATTTCCTCAGAAGACACATTTAATGAGGCAACTGGGGTCTAAGGTGATAAATTAGAAATTCAACTAAGGACATCGGGCTTAGAGGGAAAAGCAGAAGCTTGATGAAAAATGCAAGCAGAGAGAATGAAATGTTTTTTGTAACATGTTCATCTTCACACTGACAAATCCGTGTTTGTTGATCATTTCAGAGATGATTGCTAGTTTTTAATGTCATTCATCTGGGACTCTACTACATTTGTTATGGGAGGCAGAGAATAAAGGAAAAAACGAGACTCCAGAATGCTTACCTTGCCATCTTCTGTGTAGACGTTTTCATTATAGCCCTTTACTATCGTTCGATCAATGAACAGGCTCCGCATGACGACAATCACTTTCAACACCTTTCCCAAGGTCACCTGCCAAAACATGTGCACGCAAACATGAAAGTTACACGCAAATCACAGAAAGTTGGGCAGGACTAGAAGAAGAAGAAATGATTACCTCTCTGTCCTGAGAGAATCAGGACACACAAAGGACGTTCTGAAGGAAGGCACAGTATCTGCCACCGTGCCACTACCTGAAGCACTGAAGAACAACTCAACAACAGCAAGTCCTTCCTGTAATCACTTAAAGATGTTTTGGGCCCCAATTCATCTGACCACCTACATTTATTTATCTTTTTGGCTTATAAATTCTCAGGGTAAGTTTCATCTGTTTACTATCTGCTGGATAAAGCCCCCCCCCGCCCCCTGTCCATTTTAGATGATCTTCTTCAAAGGCTAGGAGCCTGTAATTCTGAAGTTGTAGGATTTGGTGGGCACACTATGCCATGGCCCTATACATACCCATGGAATATGTAGAGTCCAATATAGGGAGTAAAGGGAGGTATCAAATACCCCTTGGCTGAACTATCTATTTATAATAACGGCTGGTAAAAGTAGAGAAGCCACGCCAAATAAAGTCTGAAGGTAAAAGAAAAGTAGCTGAATTTTCTCTCCAAAAAAGAAACATGATCCTAGAAATACATTTAAGTGCTTTTACTCTCTGAGAACCTAAGCACATATTATGGATTAAAAAAAAAAAAAAACTAAAAAAAGTGTAGTTTCATAGATGCCAGAGAAAAAGGAACCTGCTGTGCTTGCTGGAATAGGCTCAGCACTAAGAATAGAAACAGCACCTTCCTTTCTTTCAGGGGTACTATGGTTAGATGTGGCTGGTCTGTCCCCACCAAAGCTCATGCTGAAATCCAGCCCAATGTGGTGGTGTTGGGAGGGGGGCCTTGGCTGGAGGTGCTTGAGTCATGGGGGTGGAGCCCTCATACAAAGGACTTTCTCAAGGTAGTGAGTTCTCACTCTGGAGAGACCGCGTCAGTTCCCTCAAGATATAAAGTCAGGATGCCCCTTGGGTTTTGCCCTTAGGCAAGTGTCCGCCTCCTGTTTGACATTCCACTGTGTTATGACGCAGCACAGAACAAAAGCCCTCATCAGATACCGAGAAGCCGCGGGCACCATGTTTCTTATACTTCCCAATCAGTAGAACTGTGAGTTAAAGAAATTTCTTTTCAGTCGGGTGCGGTGATTCATGCCTAAAATTCCAGCACTTTGGAAGGTGGAGGCGAGAGGATTGTCTGAGTCCAGGAATTGGAGACCAGCCTGGACAACTTGGTGAGACCCTGTCTCTAAAATAAATCAAAAAATTAGCCGGGTTTGGTGGCGCATGCCTGTGGTTCCAGCTACTTGGAAGACTGAGGCGGAAGGATCACCTGAGCCCAGCAGGTTGAGGCTGTGGGGGCCACAAGCATCTCACTGCCCTTCAGTCTGGGCAACAGAGTGAGACTCTGATTCAAAAACAAATAAATAAATACATAAATAAACAAATTTCTTTTCTTATAAGTTACCCAGCCTCAGTTATTCTGTTACAGCAAACAACAAATGGTCATGACAAGGGGCTCACGTCGCTCTTCTAATGCTTTGCTAAGCCTTTTCACTTTATATATGAGACCCTGGAAGCAGACTCTGGCCCAGGATCCACCTGCGGCCCATGGTCCTGGCTGTCCTGATGGGACGCCGACATTACGGAATTAGCTGAAAGGAAGGCCTGCTGGCCAGCATTAAGAGCCTCGGCCCCAAACTGCGATTCGGACCCTTGGATGCCAACCTGCCATCAGTTTTTAATGTGTCACTGACAGTCACCCTTTCCTTATTCCCCTGTTCCTTGCAGTTGCTCAACAATCATCCCCAACAATGACCTTTCGTCTTTCCTTGATTAGTCCTGGGTATCAGGGAACACCCCGCCCCACACCCCGGTTCCTTCAGTTATTTTAAGTGCTAGGTTGATGTCTCTATTTTTTTTTCTGTTGTTCAGGCTGGAGTGCAGTGGCACCATTATGGCTACCGTGGCCTTGACCTGCTCGGCTCAGACAATCCTCCTGCCTCAGCCTCCCAAGTAGCTGGGGTTTCAGGCATGTGCTACCATGCCCGGCTAATTTTTTGACTTACAGTATCCTGCAGATGAAGTCTTGCCATGTTGCCCAGGTTGGTCTTGAACTCCTAGGCTCAGGCAATCCTCTTGCTTCAGCCTCCTACTGTGCTGGGATTATAGGTGTGAGCCACTATGGCCAGACTGATGTCTTTATTTTTGTATGCCTACCGTGGCATAGAATATACATGAGGTAAGAAAAATACATTTGTTTACATTTAAAGGAATGCTAATCAATACATCCTCTTTCTTCTTCTTCTTTTTTAAAGATATCTTATTTCTGTATAGTACTTTTACATATTGTCATATCACGTAACATTTGATGGGTCATTTTTTATGCCACCAAAAATCACTATTTGAGGAAGTCAATAAACCACAAAAGTAGGATCAGCATTTCTCTCTTTAGTTAACATGTAGCCTATCGGAAGGGGAGAGCAAGGCAGGGGGAGCAACTGAGTTATAGTTTTGTAATTACAAGTACTAAAATCAGTAGCTTCTCACTAGGCTATAGTGGAAGAAGGTCCAACACACCTTCTCTAGAAGGGCCACATTTTTTACTGTATGTTTTAACTCTCTTTGCTAGTAAGTATAGATAACTAAGCAATTGTTTCCTAAAAATACTGAAATCTAGTTGACTTCAGTTAACTGATAAATTGCCTTAGTAATTTTTTAAGTTTCTTAAGACAGAGTTCAGGCCGGGCTCAGTGGCTCACACCTGTAATCTCAGCACTTTGGGAGGCAGAGGCAAGAGGACTGCCTGAGCCCGGGGGTTCGAGATAAGTCTTGGCAACTTGGTGAGGCCTCATCTCTATAATAAATAAAAAAATTAGCTGGGTGTGGTGGCGTGCGTCTGTAGTTCCAGTTACTTGGAAGGCTGAGGTAGAAGGATCACATGAGCCCAGCAGGCTGAGGCTGCAGTGGCCATGAGTGTGCCATTGCACTCCAGCCTGAGTGACAGAGTAAGACTCCAACTCAAAAAAAGATGAATTTCAGAAACACATACTAAAGACACCAGAAATTTTATACTAAAAAAGTTTTTGTTTTAAAAGTTGATTTTGGTATTTTAAAGTTAACCTATATACTTAAAAACTTAAAAAATAAATGTGTATTATGGAAAAATCTAAAATTAAAGAAAAAGGGTATAGTGGCTCATGCCTACAATTCCAGTGCTTTGGGAAGTTGAGGTAGGAGGACTGCATAAGGCTCAGGAATTTGCGACCAGCCTAGGTAATACAGCAAGACCCCATCTCTAAAGAAAAAAAGTGAAAATATTAGCTGGGCAAGGTGGTACACACCCGTAAGTCTCAGCTACCGGGGAGACTGAGGTGGGAGACTGCTTGAGCCCGAGTTTGAGGCTGTAGTAAGCTATGATCAGGTCACTGCACTCCAGCATGGGTGACAGAGTGAGCCTCTATGAAATAAATAAATGAAATTAGAGAAAAAAAGAAGATGATTGTTTATAATCTTCCCATCCAAAGATAATCACCATTAACTTTTAAGGTATGTCCTTTTAAACTTTTTATTATCAAAGATTTTGGGGTTTCGAATTTCTAACAAGGTTATAGTTGAAACTAGATACATAACTTCAAATCAAATTTTTACTTAAAATTATGACAAGCATTGTCCCATATTGCTAAGTAGTCTTCACAAATAGTGTTAGAGGCTACATGGTATTCTACTGAGTGGATATATTATAATTTCTTTAGTTTTTTTCCTATTGGTGAACATTTAGGCTGCTTCCAAGTTTCCCCTAATATAAATATGGCTGAAATATACACTTTTGTTCACAAAGCTTTCATTACTTTTGGGATTATTTCCTTAGGACAGATCTGCAGCACTGTCATCACTGGGATAAAAAAGTACAAATATTTTAAGACTTTTGATACAATCTATCAAATTGCTAACCACACGGATTATACCGACCAGAAAGGTACAAACACAGCTATTGCACTCCGCTTCTGTCAGCAATGACTGCTATTAAATAAAATCAAAATAAAGTCCAATGACATCTCCACCAGAGTACCAACTTAACTGAAATCTTTTTTTTTTTTGAGTTGGAGTCTCACTCTGTTGCCCAGACTGGAGTGCAGTGGCTGTTCCCAGCCACCGCAGCCTCGACCTACTGGGCTTCGGCGATCCTTCCGCCTCAGCCTTCCAAGTAGCTGGAACTACAGGCGTGCGCCACCACGCCCGGCTGATTTTTTGATTTATTGTAGAGATGAGGTCTCGCCAAGTTACCCAGGCGGGTCTCGAACCCGTGGGCTCAGGCAATCCACTCACCTCAGCCTCGCAAGGTGCGGGATTATAGGCTGAGCCACCGAGCCTGGCTAATTGAAATCTTTTATTATGGAAGATTAAAAAACTATACAGAAATAAAAAATGATTTAGCATGAAGGATCCCATGAACCAACACCGACTTCAGCTGGATAATCTTGAGTCACCTGCACCTTCAACTCCTCCCTGATGTTACCTTGGAACAAATGACAGCCATGATGCCATTTCATCTGTAAATATTTCAGCACGTATCTCTCAAAGGTCTCTGAAATCAAAACAGCATAACCACGACACCACCGCATGTCTAAAACAACTCCCCCATATTATCAAACACCCAGTTCAGCCAGTGGTCACCTTTCCAACAGTCTCATAAATGCTACTTTATACAAAGTTTGCTTATATCGGGATCCAAACAAACATGGTCTAGACAGTGTGATTCATTGACATGTCTCCTAGTACCTTCTAAACTTGAGTATTCCTCCCAATTCCCTTCCCCGACTGTTATTACAGAGAGACAGGGCTATTTTCCACAGAGCTTTCCACAGTCTGGATTTTGCTGATGGCACCCCCGTGGGATATTTTATCCTGTTCCTCCTTACTCTGTACTTCCTGCAAATTGGTAATTAGATGAGATGTGGGTTTGATTATTTTTGGCAAGACTTCTGGGGCTGTGGTAGACCATGGATAGTCAGTGTTGTGAAGTCTTGTGCTGGTTTCCTGTTAGTATCTTTCAAATCTATACAGCTCTATGAAGTTTGTCAATTCTTATTTTTTACAGAGCTAGAAAAGTCCCTGGTGCTCTTTGAAGTTGAACAGGCATAGAATTATGGCTGCCTGAATTTTTAACATACACATGGCCATAGCACATACAATGTTGAAACCTAACGTTCGGAGGCTTTGGAATCGGGCCCTGGCTTTGCTATTGGAATGCCTGGTCCAGTTACCTACCTGGTTTGGACATCAGTATTCTCCCCACTCAGAACGACTGAGGTGCCAGTGAGACAATGCACTGGTGAAGGGGATGGCACAGGGCAAGTTCTCAGTAGCGGCCATCATTACTTGGCCCAAACCCTTGCTTGGGCTTTGCCAGGTGAAATGATTTGAAGCCAGTTAACATCAAAGCTGGAACTGGCACTGCTGCTGCCTCCAGGTCAGAGAACTTAACTTACCAAGTTAATCATCCCTCTTGCTGTTGAGACAGGAGATAGCTAGAGAAAGTCTAGGCAGACAGACAGGTGGGTCCTCTGGTAACAATGTAGTGAACTCCCTGCAGGCCTCTCAGGCTCAGCATTGGTAAACAACTCCCTGCAAGCCTCTCAAGCTAGAGTTAAGGTACTCACTGCTGGGATTGAAAAGCAACCAATCAGCTCACCATTAGGTCCCTACCTTAATACTAGCCAATCAGAACAGCCACAGCGCACAGCTAGTGCTAGCCATCGGTTTGAACTTAGGGCTATACAAGCACCAGGTTTTCAGTCCCAGAGGGGCAACCCCTTCGGGCCCCCTCCCGCTGTGGGAGCTTTTCAGTCCTCAATAAATCCTGCTTTCTCACTTTCCGGCTGCCCATGTCCCTCTTTCTTCCTGGGCATGAGACAAGAACCTCGACCCTGAAGAGCTGCAACCTGAAGACCTGCAGAAAATCATCAGAGTCAAAAAGTCATGCATCCCAGAGGTTGGCTTGCGAGCAGACAGAGCCAGCTGATCCAGGAGAGCTACCGGTGGAAGGTAAGACTCCGAAGCTGAGGCGCCCGGGGGGCTTGCCAGCCCACTAAAGCAGTAACACTCTCAGGGCTTGGCTTGCCAGCCCATTAGAGCCAACATCCTGGGGGTAGGCTTGCCAGCACCCCCACCAATCGCAACACTCAGGGCTTGGCTTGCCAGTCCATTAGAGCTGACATTTGTGGGGCTAGGCTTACCAGCCCCTCCACGACCCTCTCTGGGGCTTGGCTGGCTGACTCATTGAGCTGACACTCTTGAAGCCCAAGCTGACCTGAAAAGTCCACATCACTGTCATACCGGGGCTAAAGGAAGCTGCTGAGAGTAGGTGACCGCTGTGGTGAGACCTGAAGGATGAACAAAACAGGGGGGCCGGTGACTGCTGACCAGAAAGAGTCTGCAGGAGGGTCATGTAGTTCGGGGAAGATGCACAGCTGCCCCGTGGCTGATCTAGCCAGATCTCGCTGACCCCAGTGACAGCCATTCGGCATGAAGGTCATGTCCTGCACTTGCCACTTGCAGGCAGTGTGACCCAGGGCCAGTGAGACAACCTCTCATCTGTTTACTCCATTGCGAGATGTAGGGATGCCTGTTGATGCAATGAAAGGAGTCGATCTATGTAAAACTTGTGGCTAGGGGTGTAGTGCCCAGCAAAGCTCAGGAGCCGTCAGCTCTTCCTCTTCAGAGTGTGGTGTGGCAGACAGGGTAGGTGGGCCCTTCTGGCTGTGCCATCAAGAGGAGCTTAGTGCCTGCTACTTAACACTACTTCCGGCCCTAACGCCACTTAACCATGATTCAGTCTCATCAATCTGGAACATGCCAGTTCCTAACATACCGGGCTGTTGTTACCTTGGACTGATATGGCAATGCAACATTTACAAGCCAATGGGCAACTTGCCACACACCAGCCAATGCTGGTCACGGTCAGATGCAAAACGCCCACGGACAGGGGCTACAGGTCGGTTCCTGGCAACTGCGATGGGACACCACAAATGAAAGCTAATGCCATCTGGTAATGAAGCGGCTTGCTGTTGCCAAGGTAACACTTTTCTACACAAGCAGCACATTTCCAAAGAGCTCACTCCCTAGTCATTGTAAGGAGATCCCAAGAAGGCACTATGCTTCCCGGACAGGAACCGAGGTGCACTTGAAAGGGAAGTGGAGCTGCCACCCATGCTAGGTATCACCTTCCAGAAGTACATTTAGAAACAATGCCCCGGCCCTGCCCCTCATTGGGGCCTGCTGTGTCCTGGCAGCTGGGGTGGCAACTGGTGGTCTTCTTTCCTGGTTTCCAGCAGTGGCCTGCCAAGCTCTGTTCCACAAAGAGAATCTAGTTCACTGTGGCAAGTTCATCTCTGCCACCCATGGAGATTGAACAGAAATCCAACAGATCGGGTGGGTGAAATGGTATCTCTCCTGGTTGACCATGTGAGTTCAGAAGGCGAAATAATGGTTTAGACCGTTATTCCTCCAGAGCTTAACCAGAAGAAAACGCATTTTGAAACTGAGCAGCAGCCGGGCTCGGTGGCTCAGCCTGTAATCCCGCGCTTTGGGAGGCTGAGGTGAGTGGATTGCCTGAGCCCGCGGGTTCGAGACCTGCCTGGGCAACTTGGCGAGACCTCATCTCTACAATAAATCAAAAAATTAGCCGGGC